>OZ024902.1:118934716-118989716 GCA_964017125.1 Flabesymbios commensalis | reverse complement strand
TAGATTTTTTAAAATATTTTTTATCAACATTCCTATGGAACCGCTAGAAACCCAAACAAACTTTTTGTATACCTAAACACTTGCTAAAGGACGGTTGAATGTTCCTACAGCAGTGGGCCACATGCTCATGCCATTGGCCCAGCGTTGGGCAGACAATCAGTGTTGCAGGTGTTTCTTCTCATGTCCTGACTATAAGACAACAATTAGCGGCGATTGCTTTGATCTCGCCGTCCAAGACGTGGGAATATGTGGTGAAAAGTGCTGTATATTGCTGACTTGTTCTGTTTACATGGCAATATACGACCTGGAAATATAACTATTTCACTTTTTTTTGTGCTTTAAAATATTTTTTTGACTTTTTCGTATTTTTAGTTAAGATCAGTAGGCTAAATAGCTTCGTATTAATTAAATTTTCAAAATTGACAAAATTGAAAATGTCTTATCACAAGGAGCAGCTTTAAGCCTCGGCCTATCATTCTGCGATAGTTCAGGCGCTAAATGAATCACAGGTAGATTGAAGCTTATGCCATGCTTTCCAAGGTATTAAATTATCAAGATATTGTATCCATGTGATTTGATTATTGTAACTCTGATGTACTGGAGTACAGCTGCTTGGGCCCCTAACCCTTATTTTTGAAATCATAATACATGTCTTACTTCTTTCCGCTTTATTTGAATATATATGTTATGAGTCTACGGCCATTATAAATATTTCACTTTTTCAGTACAGTGCTCGAC
This sequence comes from Flabesymbios commensalis, assembly GCA_964017125.1. Lineage (NCBI taxonomy): Eukaryota > Metazoa > Annelida > Polychaeta > Terebellida > Flabelligeridae > Flabesymbios > Flabesymbios commensalis. Next base: position 118,988,978 of record OZ024902.1, on the reverse strand, counting down.
TTTAGACGTCAGAATCTGACGTCTATAGACAAGAACAAGATCTAGTGTTACTTTGCCCCCACATGAATACAATAAGCATCTTCCTGAAAGCAGGGCTCGCTGCTCCCGAGGTCGCAAACCTTGGTCTACGACCTCGGGAGCAGCGAGCCTTGTGTGGGAAGATGACAATAAGGTGCCTTTATTTTCAAAGAGTTTGCCCATACAGCTCAGCAGGCTGATAGGTCTATAGTTCCCCGGCATTTTTCCGTCTATGCCTGGCTTAGGTATCATGATACCTTCAGCCTTTTTCCATAGCCTAGGATAGTATCCTGTAGCCATACAAGCATTACAGATTTGGGCCAGGGCCTCATAAACCTTGTCATTTGCTTGCTTAAGTACACCGTATCTGATACCGTCCAGACCATAGACCCCGTTACCACCAGGTGCCGCTTATTATACAATTATCCTCCCCCCCCCCCCCCCCTAGACAACCACTGTTTTTTGGCAGACCCCTGCTCGTTAATTGGGCTCTCAATGGCCAGCTTAACTGGCTAGTGGTACGTGGACATAATACAAACAACGCAGTTGTGCTAAAGTTGGGATCTTATTCATGTCTATGGATAGTGTCGGTCAGAATTTATTGCAGCCGAATCATTCCTACATTGTTTTTTAGATTATAAAATTATAATTAGAACCCTATCGTCCACTTTAGAAAATACTTTTATATTTTCGCAATGCCACTTAATCATGTTAATGAATGAAAACATTTGATCACAGCCGAATAAGAATGAATATTACTGCAGTTTGAAATTTTTAAGTGAAAACATATAAAATGCATCGTTGGAAATTTCTGTATATAATTACTGTCACACTGTTACCCTGAGCTGGATATTGAAAGGTTATTCAACCCTTACAACGCTGGAATATTTGCGTATGAACCATGGAGACCAAAGGTTGTTTTCAATTTATTTGAAATCATCAGAGATGACTTAGTTGTCACTTTCCGCCTCATTTCAATATCTATGTTATGGGTCTACGTCCATTAAAAATATTATAATTCTTTCAGCGCGGGAAGCGAATTTAGACGTCTATAGACGTCAGATTCTGACGTCTAAAATTGGTTGCCTATAGCCTAATAGTTATTAGGATTTGTATGTATGTATGTGATAAGACCATGTAAGAGTCTCACATTCTCACGTAGGTTTGCTCGTCTTTGACATATGAAGGAGAAATCATTTGCTCTATTGGAATTCGTTTGGATCCAGCTCCTACATATTATAAGTCATTTTTACTGACTTGAAGTTGTCGGTCGCGGTAGCGAGACACATCTCCAAGTCAGTAAAGATATCATTTTATAATTTTGTGCCTATTATCATTACGTATGGATACGATTTACTATTTACCATGTCGCCCTCTATAAACCCATTAGCTTCGTCTGAGTATTGCATTACATGTCAAATGGTCTAACTTCTGCAATACTTATTAGAACTTCACAAAATGTTCATGGTAGTCACGGCATGAATAGAAAATGGTGTGTGTAAAACTTCATAGCAATTGGTTGAGAATTGACTGAGAGAAATTCATTAAATCTGGTTGATGAATTTAATGTGAATCTGACTATAGACGTTTAGGTTTGTTTTAATATCAGGCCAATGTCACCGTCTGTGATCCAGCATTAAGCCAATATTGTCTCAACGTCCGAAGTTAGCTGGGATGCTCTCAATGTAAAGATTTGCTGACCGTCTGCGATGCTGGCCCAGCATTACACTAGCATTCAATCAAAGTCGCGTGTAGTTTCTGACAAAGCCTTATCCATACTATGTGTGAGCAAGTCCACTACAATGCCATTCATGTGGTCAGCTTAGAGGTCTTTCATTATATAGAAGAAAAAGACTGCAAATAGTGAGATGCCCTTTTGACACATGTAACACTTGCTATATAGAAAAAAAGATAATTGGCCATTGAACTATTATTATGTTGGATACGGCTATATCAATAGATCCCATCCTTTTAAACAGTAGCTATGCCAATTGAGACTAACTTCTGTTCGTAGACTACGCCCTACCTGTATTGTAACCGCATATATAATGTATGTTATTTAAAAGGACAGCTTATATTTACATGGTAATTTTTTTTTTCATTTATATGTAGTTATATAGCCTACCAATCGGAACTAAAAATACAAAAAAAAATCATCAAAACATTTAAAAGCACCAAAAAAAGACTAAACTTGTTTTATTTCCAGGTCGTAGGCCTATATTGCCATGTAAACAAAACTATCTGACAACACTTTATACCACAAATAACCACCGTCTCAGAAGGTGGGATCAAAGCCTTGACCCCAGTGCACACGAAAGACACCGACGTTAACTGGTAACTGAAAGTGACGGCTTGGGAAATTCGCTTGCAGCACCAATTGTCTGCCCAACGCTGGGCCGACGGCGTCAACATGTGGCCCGATGCTGTACTAACATTCAACCATTTAAGTGTACAACTGGTTTGTTTGTTTTATCACTGGACTCCTAGAAATGTTGATAAAAATGTTTTTCAAAAATCTGAACATTTTGTAAAGATTGAAATCTTGATCTGCGGGATACACTGCTTTATACATAGGAAATTACCATAATTGATATCATCCGACGGAATCCCTTTAAGCGACCCTAAATAAATAGGTATGTGTTAGGTACATAAAGTTATAAAAAAAATACCCACTTCAAATTGTGTCTCGCTGTAAAAAAAAAGTTATAATAATACATTTTGCGAAAGTCCTTAGGATTACCATATTAGGATCAATTTAAATTCTAATGACACCTACATATTTTTACTTCATGTTGTAAGAAATTATGTTTTATGTCATTTTTAATATCGAGGTGCGTGAAGGAGCGCGCAGCGCGTGGCTCTGCGCGAAATTAACGTCGATACAATAATTCTAACCTTAACTCGACGAGGCCGCCATTAACGTGATCGCCTGCACATTGAGAAGGGGGAAACAAGGATATTTCTCTGAAAATCTCATTCAGGATCAGCGGGATTCGAACCCGAGACGCATGCATGACTGGCGAGGCAGTCAAGCGCGCTACCAAAGCGCCACGTCCCCTTTTCTAATACCGAATCACTTTTTCTGTGTGTCTCTTTTTATTTGTGCTGATCATGCTCACAGCGCCACCTGATGACTAGCATAGGGTTTGTCTACACTTCAAGCTCAATCACTAGGTGGCGATACATGTGTCCACTTACCAACGGAAAGAAGTACAAAATTATGACAAGTTGTTGAGACTAGTGCTGGACGAGCTAAATGTGCATCCGTGGATATTGAAATTCCGCTAATCTTTTATTTGAGGAAGCTTTAAAAAGGATCGATTCCATCAAATAGGTAATTGTGCCAAATAACAATCCCAAATGCAGAAAGGCGGCGCCAGCCTTCACGCTGCATAGCGTAACACAGATTTCTCAAATGCATCTTGATCACGTGATTTCATCAAATTACCTATTTTGTTCTCTGTTTCTTTTTGTAGATCAATTCAGACATATGTTCATTCCATGTACACAAATTGCCTTTCGATTCAACCCGACTTGATCGAATGTTGATCCAATGTTAGCTTAATGTTGACCAACCGTCTGCGACGTTGGTCCAACATTAAACCAACATTGGGTCAACTTTCCGTGTTTGTTGGGCTGGGAAAAGGGGGCTCTAGTTAGATCACTTATGTGGAGTATATCACACAATCTGAGAAGTGTCCTGGTGGATCCTGGTGGAACAATGTTGTTTAGCATTACCTTAACCCTTTGAGTCCTCACGATGCATTAAGGCATCATTTTACATCCTGAAAACAGACTTAATTGTTCAATCACTAAGGTTTTTTAGAACGAAAATTTCCATGAAACTGGTTTAACAAAACATGGCAATTTTCTGTAATTTTTAAACCGCATCAAATCATCTTCATCCACTACAAGTCGAGAATTGCGACAGCAATTCGCGGCTTGTAGTGGATGACAATGGTAAATTCAGGCCTGAAAGGGTTAAGATTGTGAAAGTAAGTGTAATTATCTGTTTTATTTGATAAAGAATACAACGGTATTCCTGGTATATATTATACATCAAAACCAAACTTCACCAGACTATGATACATTTATTCACAATACATATCGTCCCATTGGAGTTAGAAGGTGCTAAACTGTCACTTTACAAAGTGACAGTTTAGCACCTTCTAACTCCAAGGGGACGATATGTGCACCAGTGGTTATTGTGGTTGATAGTTATAACATATTGATGATTGTTATTTTTTTCAGAGTTGGTAGGGGTAGAGCTGGAGGATTCCAGAAGAGGAGTTTGTCCGGAGGGGCGACCCGAGGACAGCGATTTACAGCTAGGTAAGCCAGGCATCTCAATGTGTCCATATTTATCAGTATCACAGTCAGCAGAAAACATGATTGTGTATAACATTTGTACAATGTTGGACCAATGTTGAAGACAAATGTTTTGTGTTTGCTGGGATATTATATATCTAGAATATCCCGACTTTTATATGATGGAACAATTATTATTCAATTTGAAAAATCACATTTTGCTAAAGTATGAACTACATGCATTTCAATTATATATTATCATTTTGTTATCTACTCAGGTGTGATGATGTACAATTTTTATTTATGTAATATGAGTAATATTATATAATTTTTCTTAGTATATTTCTTGTCTTCGTTTATCTAGAAATGCACACTATTTTGTTAACTATATTGTTTTTAAATGTATAAAGGTGACTCACATGATAGCGACTCGTGGTTTCAGTGTGTACCTCCAGACCCTATTGCAATTCTAATATATTATACAATAGTAATTACACCCTACTTGTCTTGTTAGGTAAAATATATGAACCTGAACCTGAATCTGAATTTGAGTTTGTCCCCCGCCCAGGCATTCAGGTCCAGGTTTCATTAACCGACTCAAGTCAAAATATTATCTTAACTATCAACTCGTGATTACGTCTCAACTAATCAGTGAACTTGAGATCGGCTTAATAGTCAGTTGGCCAGAGGTGTCTAAGGAGGGTTTCGTCACCACTTGAGCGTGCATACCTAAAACCTGTTTTAGTATGTCAAGGGGACCTCTGGGCATAACTAGCACCCGGTTGTCGGCTTGCAGGTGTGTGCATGAGTTTTTGAGGGGCAAAATACGATTTATTACGAAACCGCAAAAAAATTTCCGTGAAAATAAAATAATTTATTACAATTAAGCAAAACGTTTCAAAAATGACACAGAATGGACCAGATATATGCACAGTATCATTTAAAATGTAGCTTATAATGAAATAAATCACATTTGTTAATTTATTGGATCACAACGAAATTTGTAAACGGTAAACGGTTAAACCGAGTGCTTTCCCTAAACAAGTGAAATCTTTGCAATTGATCAAAGATCACCTATTTTTACAATCAGTATTTTAGGGTGATAGTTATGTGAAATATGCAGGATATTACTTTGCTGTGATATATCATATACTGTGCAGTCAAAATAATATAAAACTCGATAGTATATAACACATGACACCTGGTAGAATGCATATGTATGCAAATACATGTAAAATAGATGCATAGAAATAAAGTTAGGGAGACCAGATAAGTATACAAAATTATCATAAATATAGATACTGTGGCATCAGCTTTTAAAAACAAATACATTTCCAAAGCCGACTGCGCTTAACAAACCAATAAAATATGATAAACTAGTGGTTCATAGTTTGTCACTTCAAGTATGAAACACAATACTGTGCTCTTGACATGTGACATACACAGAAGTAACATATTAGAATGTTGGCAATTCAGTAAAACATTATCAAATTAGCAATTAGGAACAACCCATCGGACGTCTAGCACAACTACACCGCGAATTAATACATTTGTCTGCAGTACACATACAAATAGACATAGCTCTGGGCATAAAGTAGGCATTAGCTGACATCTCATGGGATGGGCAGTGGTGGATTCAGCAATTGAAGCCAATTTGTTTACTATAATTTCTAATACACACCACAGCTGGCACAGTCATGCTCTTATGTGCTTTACAGGGGTCCGGGGTCCTCCAGAAAAATGTCAATGGTGCTTTCTGGAGCATACAAAAGCCCAAATTAGTAGTTTTTTGGGGGGATACTGAAGGGAGGGCGCCGCTCCCTCTGGATCAGCTACTGATGGGTTGCATAATTCGATTGGGCTGATAATCAGATTTTTCTGGAGATGATATACCAAGGAGAGCAATATGGACACAGCACAGTCCCTAATAAACTGTTTCGGGTAAGTCGTCCTTTGTGGGTTTTTTTGTTAAGATCTGTTGCTTTTTACTGAGGAAGTGAAGCAGTTGATGGTAAAGGGATAGTACAGTTTGATCACAAAGCGCTCCACTTCTTTTAATTTAAATCTGCTATTTTCAACGCTTGAATAAATAGTATGGTGGATGACATTACTCATATCAACAAAGTTAGAAGATATAAACATATTTGTTGTGAGATGTCCGCTTCATCTTGCCTAAAAAATAGTATAAGAGTAAAGTTACCAGATCTGTGCCACGATATGTCATTAAAGTATCAGGATGATATATTATGTCAGTAGATCTACATGCATATAATTATGGTACAGTACTATAGTGTACAGAAAAGATATTATAGAACCATGAAGTTACAATTTAATGGTAAAATATGGCATCACAATGTAGGCACATGACATTATAATGTCACTACATGATGGTATAATCCCCTAAACTTTGAAATTGCATGTTATGGCATAGTGTCGATATATGATATCATAGTAGGGCCTAGCATAATATGGAATTATAATGACAATATATGGCAATAAAATGTCGTCGGTATGCCGACATTTAAAAGTATAATGAAATCCTAATGTTTTTATACCCCAGGATGACACTCAAATGGTGGGATATTCAACATTGTGCCAGACAATGATGGGATGGAGCACTATAGTGGCAGGATGTGTTACTTTAATAAAAGAATAATACTATAATATTGCAGTCGCTGTAATGTAAAAATAATACATCCACATCATTGTATATGGTATTAAATATTATCAGTATACTGTCACATTATGATGCTATATTTTCAGAATATGGAGTTATAATATTAGGATATGATACTAATTTCCTAAAGCATGCTATTATGATGTATATGACATTAACACATTAACTAGTCGATATATGACATGTTGTTTAACTGTATATGACAGTGTGAGTTCTGGTAATGAAATTATATGTGGAGATATTGTATTCAACATCAGCATATAATGTCATAATATGGCTTTATTAAGTGTGAATATGACAATATAATTGGCAATACAGTAGTGAGTAGAACCTACTGTGAGCACCCACTCTTAGGAGCAGCCAACCTCCTATGCGAGGCCACTTGGTCATTTCCAAAAAATGCATTTTGTATACAAATGAACATCCTATGTGCAGCCACCTATATTTAAAGGCCTCTTTAACTGTGTCGCAAGGGTGGCGTGATCAAAATCTGCTGAAGGCAGGTCGAAGCGTTGCAATTGCAATCGTTTCACAAGTTTCAAAATGAGTAAAATGTAAACACAGATCTGACATTTTAGTATTCTAGATCAAAGCCAGTATAATGACATGATATTGCTGTATTACGGATATACGTGGCACTTAAATATCCGCATATGTTATTATATAATGTGCGATATTAGTAATGTAAATGAGGGATGTATTGCATAATATAATGTTCTATATCAGACCTGCTATAGTGTGGAAATATGGTATTGCAATATCAGAATAAGATTTCATGCAAATATCAGAATGTTACTTTAATGTGACGATATGGCATTATATATTATATGTTGACATTTATATATATAACCCTAATGGCTTTAATGTGGCACAGATATGAGATGCCACCAAGGTCATTTAGGGGTCATTTCAAGGTCAAGGTAAATAAACTTATTCTTCTTGCGTGGCTACCGAGGATTAGCATTGTTACGAACTTGGGCAAAATAATGGCAAATTTTTTTTTTTCTCCAAAAGTGAAGGGTTTCTGCCTTTAAAATCCATGTTCAGGTATGGATTATTACAGTATTCTAATCATTATTTTAAGTGTTTTTTTTTCTAATACTCTGTAGCTCTAGTACACACACCTGAAAGCCGACAACCGGTCGGGGTTTCATTATAAGAGGTACGGGAATACATCTAGCAAGGTTTTAGGTATGCACAGAAAAGTCGACACGAAAACCTTAAATAAGCTCTTTTCTGATTCCTGGCCAACTGACTATAAGTTCACAGTGACTTAGCTGAGGCAGTAGGTGAAACCGGCCCCAGGTCTGAAAGACAGACAGACAGACAGCAGATTATTTGGCAAAAAATGACAGATGTACAAAATATACGTGGGAAGAAAATATTTGCCAGAACACTCTCACTAAGACCATTTGGTCGCTAGGCCTGAGAGCCACCTGAAAAGAACAAAAAAGTTATTTAAAAAAAAAATCGTATACAGAAAATGTTTTTTTCAATTGATAAAACATATTAACTCAGAGATAAATTGCCACAGAAAAGTTTGAAAATAGTAGTGATAACATTTTTTTTATTTCCCCAACAGTAATATATTGTGACAGATGAGTGTTGCACGTAGTGTCTCTTCCCAGTTCACTCGTAAAAATTAAGTAGTGTGTGGAACGTCAGTGACCCCCAGTGTTCACATTTCCTGTATCTGGAGGAGGGTGCCCTCTGATTCATCACATCATGTTCAGGAAGTGTACACAAATGTGGCATCAAGCCCCATTCATTCATTCATTCATTCATTCATTCATTTATTCATTCATTCATTCATTCATTCATTCATTCATTCATTCATTCATTCATTCATTCATTCATTCATTCATTCATTCATTCATTCATTCATTCATTCATTTATTTATTCATTCATTCATTCATTCATTCATTCATTCATTCATTCATTCATTCATTCATTCATTCATTCATTTATTCATTCATTCATTCATTCGATCATTCATTCATTCATTCATTCATTCATTCATTCATTCATTCATTCATTCATTCATTCATTCATTCATTCATTCATTCATTCATTCATTCATTCATTTATTCATTCATTCATTCATTTATTCATTTATTCATTCATTCATTCATTTATTCATTCATTCATTCATTCATTCATTCATTCATTCATTCATTCATTCATTCATTCATTCATTCATTCATTCATTCATTCATTCATTCATACATTCATTCATTTATTTATTCATTCATTCATTCATTCATTCATTCATTCATTCATTCATTCATTCATTCATTCATTCATTCATCAATTCGTTCGTTCGTTCGTTCGTTCGTTCGTTCATTCATTCATTCATTCATTCATTCATTCATTCATTCATTCATTCATTCATTCATTCATTCATTCATTTATTCATTCATTCATATATTCATTCATTCATTCATTCATTTAAGGGAGCTTTGAACCAATGTTGGTTTAATGTTGGGCCGGCATCGCAGCACTCATCCAACATTGTGTCGGCGTGAACTATTTTTGTATAAACTCTTGCGATCAAAGGGTTTTTCAATTTTAAATCATGTCTTAGTTAGTTATTTCCGCTTCATTTGAATATCTATGTTATGGTTCTAAGGCCATCATAAATATTGTACTCTTTCAGTGCGGGGATCGACTGTAGACGTCAGAAGCTGACGTCAAAAGACGTCAGATTCTGATGTATATAGATTCTGATGTCTAAGGCCGGTCCCGCTCTGAAAGGATTAATCCTGGGAGTATTTCTACTCTCAAATATTGCCAATAGACGTCAGATTCGGCCACCTAAAGACGGCAATATATCCACGACATAGGTATTCAAATGATGCGCAAACATCTAACTAAGACATTTATGATGATTTCGAATTCAAAAACCCTTTGGTCTCAATGGCTTATACACAAATATTTCAACGTTGTAATAATTAAATAATATGCGACAGTAATATTTTATATCATACTAATTTAAATATGATGAACAATGCACCAGAAAAGATGTGTCAAAGCAATATTGGTTCCTTTTTGCAATAAAAAAAATATTATTGTTCTATTTTCCTTGTTGCAATGAATCATGCCTACATCGTAATATAATGTTTCCCTAAGTTACAATTGGAATGAGCGTCGTATCTAATAACGTGAAGTTATCTGACAATCAGACACACGTCTGCCCTGCACGTAGAAGATTAAAAACAAACACAAGCTACATTGTAGATAAAATACATCTATGTATTAGATTACTTCTGATGGAAACTAATTATCATCACCTGTGACATTTCATAACCTTTATTCATGTGTATGAAATATAATATATTCAACGGCGACTTCTAGATTTACAGTCATGGTATTATCAAAAGATATAAGCTCTTAATCTGCTAATTGATTCCGTGATTAAATCAACTAGTAAAACAGCAGAAATAGTCCGATTATCCGAGCGAATCACAAACACCCTTGTGGTGCTAGGCTCGTATATAAATACGTATGTTAACCCTTTCATCGCGGGGATCGACTTTAGACGTCTGTATCTGACGTCTATAGACGTCAGATACTGACATCTAAAGTCGCTTCCCGCATTGAAATGGTGAACTATTTAAATTGATTGTAGACCCATAACATAGGTATTCTGAAGTGGAAAGAGCTAACTGAGACATTTTTGATGACTTCAAATAGAAAAAAAAACACTTTTGAATTATTAAAAATTATAAACTGACAACAATTCCAGAGGTCAAGGGTGAGAACGACACACACAGGTTGCATCAGCTGATATAGATATTGGCCCAATCATGAGCCACAGCTTTTTCCAAGTGCAACATTATTATTATTTCGGGACCTTCCACTCACGTTTAAAAATGTGGTAGTTAGTATGCATAAATGTTTTTAAATTCAATCTATCACGCGCCATTGTGGGATTAAAGAGACTAACGATCTGATAAGATTACACAAGAGTAATTGGTCAAGTTGGGATAGAACTATTACGATTTTGACGTTTGCAACAACAAACGGTGCAGATAATATTACAAAAGCTGATTGGTGCTCATTTTTTATAACTGATACATTGGCATGGCGAAATAATCCGACACGACCGCCCTGCTTATCTGAGGATATCAATAGGTCCACAAATCGTACTGGTATAGGATGGCAGGAAGTGAGGAAATCAAATAGTACCATGATGCCAACTGGAAATACAATATCTTTGTTTAAAGTAGCATAACAATGTAAATACAGAAATATTATGACATTTCAATGCTAAGTTTAACAAAAATACGACAATTTCAGTTATCAATCTTTGCATCAAATACCACGACATTGATTTGTCGGTTAAAACATTTTTGTTCTAGATTGATCGGGACGGGGGGGGGGGGAGGTCGAGTCTAGTTTGGAACCTTAATTTATGACTGAGTCGGTATAGTCCTTTCAATAGCAAAACAACGAAACAAATACTTTAAGCAAACTCGGGCCATTTATTTATTTATTCGCCATGCAAAGTACATGTGAATACATTAGGTTAAAATACTAAGTTTTAACGTGGAGCACCACGCTTACCCAAACAAGAGTGACCCAGCTACATACATTCTCTGTATTAAAGTCATTTAAAACAAGGTTGTCGTAATTAAAAGTTTAAAAAGATTAAAAGTAACGGCATCTATCATGTATTATGGAAGAACAATTCCGTTTAAAAGACGTGTTTTAAAACACTGCCAATTAAAAAATTTCATACATAAAACAAGGCCCGCATTGGCCGATCTCAGACATGAACTTTAAGTATTTCTTCATTATTATACCAGGCTACGCCATAGTAACCTTTATGAAATACATTTTAAAATATATAACAAATCTGCAATATTACGCCGGTACAATCAGGGATGGGAAAGGAAGTATAGTACATCGTTGTAATCAATTTGTGAATAATTAAGAATAGAGCGAGTCGGCGAGTAGCAGCTCTTTGTATTGACTCAATAGCTTTGACATCTAAAACAGCATTAGGAGACCATACACTGAAACAATAGTTTAGGTTACTTCGTATCAATGTACGGTACAGAGAGGTCGTAACATTAATAAGAACATTAAAACCAACTTTAGGCCTACTCCCCTTATCATACCCGTCGTTCGATTGCATTTATTAATCATTCCTCTATCATGTGGGCCCCAGGTGAGATTGTTGGTACTGCACTCGTTGTAGAGACTCAACTAAAAACTAAAAACTAAATGACGATTTACTTCTGGTGATGGATAATACGTTGCATTGATGGTTAATAAAATCCGTCTCCCAGATGTAAATCTACATTAAATCACTTTCTATGTAAAAAGCACAATCGTTTAGAGATCATATTGAAAATAAATCCGCAAACAAACTTATAAAACAAAAAAAAACATCTGTCATATCATTGACATATAATAAAAATAGAAGTGGGCCTAAACTTCAGCCCTGGGATACTCCTGATATCACAGACAACTTAGCTAGATGTATCACCTACTATAACTACTTGTTGTTTTATCTATGTTAAATACAACTTTATTCGATTTACAAAGACACATTAAATCCAATTGTTTTTAACTTGTGAATAAGTAATTGATGTTCAAATGCTCTAAATAAATTACAGCTCTAAAAAATCTCAGGGTACACTTCAAGTGGCTAGGTATTACATGACCTAACCGAAAAAACATGTCCTCACTGACAGCACTATAACTATGATTGTATTATACAATGATCCATTATTTTTTATACTACACCCAATAAAGACACAGACCTATAAATACTGAAATCATCAATGATCAAATAAAAAAAAAACACTTGTCAATGATGGGGTTATTTCCTAGGCGCACATTTTTATTACATATGGGGAGACAATATCAGGCCCACAGGCTGTATTTATATCGAGTATAGATACAATTTTAAACACGTCACTATCGTTAAAGCCTTTACTACTGAGATGATTCTCACAAATAATAGGAATGCCGGGAATTCATCTTGTCCCTTATCATATACTTTCCCAAATGCCGATTTTAAATAGTTATGAAGCAAACAAGCCTTGCCTTGGGGGTAGATAGAGCCAGCTGAGTCGTTCTGTATTAGGGCGGGGGCCCTAGGGTAGTGGTTAGCACCGCTGCCTTTCACGCCAGAGTCCGGGGTTCGGTTCCCGGTCTCGGCGGTTTGAAAGAAACAAAATTGTTTCTTCCCCATCCACGTGTGAAAGTTAGTATTGTGGGGAGCCTCCGTGACCGAGAGGTAGCGTGCTCGGCCTCAGACCGCCAGGGCTCGAATTTCGAATCTTGTGTCTGGAGGACAGTGTCATCTCAATCATCTCACCATCCTCAGGAGGTTCTCCTGGCCCAGTTTAGCCTATATGTGCACAAAGGTGGCTTAAAGCCCGATTCATTTCATTTCGTTCTGTATTAACGTTTATCTATTACCATGAATGCGCGCCCAACCAGTTTTAAGATTAAAGCTCAGCCCTCTATCTATTTTTTTATTTTATTTTTAAATTTATAAATAAATTATTATTTATAATATTTACTATTAGGTATATCTGTATTAACACGCAAAACATGTAAAATATATCATAGGTACATTTAACTATTGACGCACAGATGAATACGTCTCTTATTTAGTTATTTTTATCCAGTGATCATTTGAATACACGTGGTGTGTTCGTATAATAGACAACAGCAGATAGAATCAATCGAGGTCAATATATCTAAGAGATCTGTATAAAGTAGTATGTGATTTCAATGAAGTGACCACAGTACAGATAACAGGGATTTTAACTCTGTGTGGGCCGAATAACCATATGTAACACACGACAGGCTATTTCTTCATTCATCTAAAGCTGTACTGGCTATTGTAATTTCCAGCTTCAGACGAATGAAAATATTACGAATTATAAAAAACAGGCATCTTCGAAATTCTATTGTGTTATTAACGGATGCTCTACAACAAACTACTTTAGAAAATCCAGTAACATTTTGTTTGGCTAAAACTTCATTGAAAACCATTATACACTGGCTAGCAATCTAATCTGATAGAATAGTGGCTGCAGACTTCATTGATTCATTATCTAGATGAACGTAGACTGTACCCAGCGAACTCAGGTTTGTGGAATGTAGCACCTCATTCAGTTTATTCGGGAGTAGTCTCCCATATACAATGCTTTGACTACAGATAATAGCATATAGTGACTACTTGATCAACTTTTAGCTATTTTTCCAGCAACGTTGACTTAACCTTTTAACCGCCAAATTAAAAAAATCGGAAATTTCACCCACTTGAAGTTGTGTCTCGCTGACGCGATCCACAACTTCAAGTGAGTGAAAATTATCCAGATCTCACAAAATGAAGGTCAACGATTCTTGCTGATTGGTGTCACGTTTTAAACTGCCCTATATATGCGACACCGGCGGTTAAAGGTTTAAGTTTAGGTTAAGGTTGGCTGGATGTCACAGATAGCGGACCAGCTTTAACTCTTTAACCCAGCATTGTTCAGCGTCTGGTGTTTACTGGGTTGTCACACACACGATAAGTCTGGTGTACTGTGAAGAACAATGTCATTGCCCATTTAGGGCCCACTGCAACATTAGGGATATTATACACCACATGACATTAAATTAAATTAAGTGATGAAAAATGTATAATCCATCACGATGAGTACGATGAGCTATCGTGTTATATATAACACTTGAGTAGTTGTACTTAAAAAACATCCATTGACCTTCAAATTTTTACTGTCACATTTATATTTTAAAATAAATTAAATTAAGAAGAATTGTACAATCCCTCACGATGAGTGTGTTCTAAGACTGCATTTGAGATGGTTATTTTCCTTTAAACTTCATATTAATTCATAATAAATTGGAAAAAACTGCACAAAAGGAAAAGGTGAAGAAAATGTGAGCAAATACCTGTGTGAAAAAGGCAGTCACTTAGTCAGATAGGTTTGTGTAAAACGCAGGCACTTAGCCAGATAGGTTTGTGTAAAAAGCAGGGACTTAGCCAGATAGGTTATTGTAAAAAGCATGCACTTAGCCAGATAGGTTATTGTAAAAAGCAGGCACTTAGCCAGATAGGTTTGTTTAAAAAGCAGGCATTTAGCCAAGTAGGTTTGTGCAAATGGCATGCACTTAGCAAGATAATTTGTTTAAAAGCAGGGACTTAGCCAGATATGTTTGTGTTTAGAGCAGGCACTTAGCCAGATAGGTTTAAACACATAAATGCTGAAAATGAAGGCACGTAGCTGGATAGGTTTGTGTAAAAGCAGAGACTTATCCAGATAGGTTTGTGTAAAAGCAGGGACGTAGAGACGTAGGCAGGTAGGTTTGTTTCTGCACGTTTCCAGATAGGTGTGTGTTAAGAGCAGGCACGTAGACAGCTAAGTTTAAACACATAAATGCAGAGAATGTGCTGTGTAAAAAAAACCTTCATATTTATGTATGCTTTAGCACAATCATACGCATACAGAATATATAAGCGCAATATATATTTT
Source organism: Flabesymbios commensalis (assembly GCA_964017125.1). Lineage (NCBI taxonomy): Eukaryota > Metazoa > Annelida > Polychaeta > Terebellida > Flabelligeridae > Flabesymbios > Flabesymbios commensalis. The sequence continues at coordinate 118,973,473 of OZ024902.1, read as the reverse complement.
GGTATTAACACAAGTACATACAGTGACGGTGTTGTATCAAGGCACGGTAGACAAAGTAGCTTTTAATACAAACATTCCGTGTAATGTGAAAACACAGTTTTAGCAACTAGGCAATCATGAAATGTGTGATTGCAAAGCACAGTATATAATTATGTGGCCAATCACAGACAGTCACTTTCAAGGATCTAGTAATATACAAGAGACATAATATAGAAACAAATGTACGTTGAGAACTTTAAATGTCTTTTTAAAATCAGATATGCTGTATAATATTTTTTTGTAAATCCATGCTCTGTCAATTCTCATAGTGCATGGAATAACAGCAACCACGATACGTTCAACGAATGATGGTTCAATGTTGGCCAATTGTCTGCGACGCTGTCCCAAATTGACTCAACATTGCGTCAATGTCCCGTGTTTGCTGGTATAACAGTTAAGATAGGGTGTTTTTTATTGAGGCGGTGCGGTTTTCGCTCCCATTATCAGATTATAGCAGTGTCTCAGAAATCATGAAACATTTGCATAACATTTGTACAACGTCGGCCCAACGTCTTCAACGTCGGCGCAACATTGTACAAATGTTATAGAAATGTTTGTGTTTAATCAGATGAACACTCACACACAGGCCAACATGAGCGGTAGGGGATGGGGGGAGGGGGGTTAGTTTGACTACCAGGCCAGTCAGCCCTATAACCTCCAACACACACAGCTCTAGTGACAACTGCACATTCGCAAATCAGATGCCACAGTTTTCCTCGTGATTTTTCAGCTTCACTGGCGTCTGGCGATTATTGTGACGGCAAGCGGATCCCTATAGCTGTCAGGTCTGCCGCAGTGCGTGGAATCCCCTGTCTGGATCTACCCAGGTCCCCAGGGGGTTCCAGTCTAGACCCCCCAGACGGCATCCATAGTCTGGTGCCCTGGTATGGATCCGCCGGCGGTGACACAGTTATTGTGTGTAATCAGGGACTCGCTTATCCTATGAAGTGGCTGTTCAGAGGACTGATGGTCAGATCTTACACACCAGGTTACTAGAGTCGTATTTTTATAGACACCTCTGATACCCTCTTATCTCCTGCTTTCTGGTTCGACCACATTTTCAGAGTTCATGGACAGCAAAAATGAGCTGACAAGTGGAGCACAGAAAACTGGCTCGTCTGGGTTGGGCCGCAATCAGGAGCGTGGTGGTAGACTGGGTTATTCCTCAGTAGTCTAGATGGTGGATAGAGTCAGGTAATGATGTTCACATAGGTCTGTCTGCGGGACCCTACACTGCCGGGAAAACGCACGTAACACGGAAAAAACATACTGCCCTGAAGCATAAAACGTGAACATACAGCTGGCCTGCCTGCCACAGTGATAAGCTCTGCCAGAGAGCTGAATTTCAAAACGGACTGTTTCCCACTGCCGAGAGTGAAACAGCAAACGGAACCGGGAAGGAAGGTTTCAACTCTGCCCTTCCCCACTCCTGAACTTCACACAGGGAGCTGTGAACAAACACCCTGTTGTTAGGCAAAGTTACCGAATGAACGATTTGTAACCATGGTTACTATGGGTTGGGCTGACCGATTAACTTTCGGGATGTTTTGTGATCCTGTCTTCGTGGCGGCACCTCACACCTCCATCTCTGTCCACCGACCAGGCCGCGTCAGGTCACAGATGAAGGTCACAGGGTGGCTGTTACGGCTTTTGATCTTCATCATGCACGCCTTACCATTGTCTGCTCTTGTCACTTGTGTAGGTTTTGACTTCATCTCCACATTTGGTCTGGACCGTCCTGATGCCGAGGTACCGGGTGTCCGCGTCATCAAGGGATCCAACCAGTACCAGAAGGCTTACAAGGTGGGACCAAGAGCCGATCTCCGCATTCCAACCAGGTATGTGATCTATTATACATTCTCTCTACCATCCAGTGTACACGAGACGTTTACCAATGTTGGGTTAATGTTGGGCCAGCATCGATGACGATAGGCTGACATTAACCCTTTGCCTGCTGATAACGAAGTTTTATTAGCCGATTAAATCATGTTATTGGGAATGAAATGACTGCTTAAACATCAAGATTTGTAAATGTTCGGTCTCAAATTAAACAAATATGAGTAATTTCCACTCACTTGAGGTTGTGGATCGCGGCAGCAAAACACAAACTTGAATGGTTGAAAATTTAAGTAAATTAACCTAGCAGGATAAGCGTAACTGAACATTGGGTAAACAACTCGTACCCATTGAACACGAGGCATTCGACTGATGTTGATCTAATGTTTGGCCGGCGTCGTGGACGGTGGGCCAGCATTAAACCAGCATCGGATCATTGTATGGTGCATAGTGGATATACAGCTGATTTCTGATTTTTGTTGTAATCATTTCTTACCACAACAATCACGGGACTTAGAACCAATGTAATTTAATATTACACCAGCCTTGCATTCTGTGGTCTAATATACAAACAGCGTTAATTTAAAACTCCTTGTTTGTGGCATTGGAGCATATCTTTTTTTTCAGGTATCAAATAATAGAACCTTACAGTTAAAACAAAATCAAGGAAACTATAGTGCATGCTGTCACAAAAAAAATTCTAAGAGTGTATGTCAAACGGTATTTATCCAAGAAAAAAATATATGCAACGACAAGTCGTTATTGTGAGTACCAAAATAGCTTTCTTCTCAGCTTTATATATTTACGAGTTGTTTGTTACTCACAATAAAGACTGGTAAATTACATAATAAAACGGTCATAATGAAGACTGTTGTAAACAATGGCATATGGTGACCGTGATAAAATAGCCACCAAGTCCACACAGGAAGACATTTACATCACATAACATGCATACGGAATTCCGGACAACCAATCCTGATACTTCTTTTCTAAAAATTAACATTTTTTCGTCCAGTGTCTAGTTATATATTTTTTCGACCAATGTCTAGGTATGTAGAGGTACAGACTAGCTGTATACAGAACCAGAGTGTATTGTATAATCTGACAGGTTATCAGTGGTAGACCAGGGCACGAGATATGTTAGATCTATGTCGCTTCAATGTTGGGCCAGCGTCGCAGACGATGACCCAACATTGAAACAACATGGATCTAATATCTCCACTGTCTACCATGACAATGTAAACAGCACAGAAAAATCTCTAAACACAGGAAAAACGCAGGAAATAAAGAAACCACAACAATTCATAACATCAGTTTCTTAATTACGGTATCTAAACTTATGCGTCATTAACACTGATTACAGTGAACATACTTATGATAATACTATACATGTATGTTAAAAAGAAAAGGAATCAATTATACAAATAGATAATTCCAAATATTATAATATTATCTTCCTTGCACGTATTTATCATTCATACCACAGCATTTAGTTTATATCTGATCTTGAAACATAATATTATCTTTTTAGGCACGTATTGATATTTAGGTGCATGCCGTTATTGCTTTAACTTTATTGCAAACTATCCTGGGAATAGCTGTAAATAACTTCCGCCTCGACATTTTTTAAACGAAAGGAGATCTGTTGAACTTGAGAGTCCAATAACAAGGTTTTAGCCTCGGGCAAACGTTTTTCCAAGTGCTTTCCAGGCCAATTGTGCAGATTCCGCAGCTTGGATATTGGTGTTAACTTACCCGGCTTCTGCTTATTGCATCAAGCTAAGTCAGCAGTCATTCGTGGTAGTCTTATATGTCTGGTTAATATAAAGAAGAATGGTAGAGAACAAAATTAATCGTACATCCTGTATATATCATAACGCATTACACCATTTTATGTTGATCTACAAAACCAGTATTGTTATGAATAATCTACTTGTCAAAGTTTGTTTTCAAACGTATTTTTAGGTCAGTCATCTTCCTTTAATGGCATATACGAAACCTGGTAGTCGAGTTAAAGTTTTAAATTAAACGATGTATCTAGTTTACATTTTTTGGAATGTACGTTATATAATAACAGATGCATTCATACATATTCACTTGTTTTAGCATATACCATAAGACATATATTCACATGTTATGTTCTCTGATGACTATCAGTAAATTATTGATAAATACTGGAACATTCAAAATGTGACTTTGAGGTAGTCCAGCTAAAACTGGACTCAATCTACAATTATATGCTGACTATGCTTACCCAGCAAACACTTTTACCCCTATCCTGATGATCACGACTATTGTCGTCAACTATTGTCGTTTTAACCTGTTTTATTAGTCTATAAAATCAGTGATATTGGGAGCGAAATGTGTGTTTAAATATCAGGATTTGCAAATGTTTGATCTGAAATAAAAAGTGAGCACTTTTCACTCAAATGAGTGAAAATTAAAAAAGCACTTAGCAGGATAAAGGTTAGCTAACGCTGATTTAATATTTGCTCATCGTCTTCACCGTCGGACCACAAAAGACATTGGTTTATCTTCTCGTTTTTGTTGTCACGATGCGCGCACAGCTCAGGTACAACACTGGCTCAACATTTAGCCAATTCTTCAAACGCTGACTCCCAATTATACTGAAGTTGCTCTGTTTTCTGACAGTCGTCAGTTTATGAATACATTCTCCGCCAACTGGCCATTTCATATGCGACTACGTATGACAGATTCCTTTATGTATAAAATTGTATAGTATTGAAATGATAAGAAACAGAACCATGATAACTCGAAGGAGCTACAAAGCTACATATTATTGTATCCAGCTGATCAGCTAAGAAACTGTTTCAATAGAATACAGAGTGTCAATCAATGGCCAACAAGCCACTTGGACTTGCTCAGCTGAGATAATTTTTGTACGGTTCAGTTGCTTTTTGCTAAACGGTTACGATTTTCTGATGCCCATGTTTTGTTATTATGTTTGCTAAGATATATTTTAACGTCCATTCAGAGTTGTTTCGCACACAAAAATAAAAGTTCGTGTCCACAAATGATTGCCGTAATTATAATGCTGTGTTAAATTTTCCAAAAGTCAATGCAGCAATATGTATCTAATATATTTTCAAGTTATAACCACGCATCGAGGTTTACGGTGTATTTTAATGATATTTACGCATCATAAGAATCTTCTATCTAACTTTTAATAACTTCTAAAACTTCTAAGGAATTGTGATTAAAAGTGTCTCAGTATGTATCATTGCTGGGATACGGGAGTTTTATATATAACCTGCACACATGTCGTCTGGAGAAAACCTGGTGTCACAGGACAATACATTATATTTAAAGCTAGTTTATGAACATGCTCCATAATATCTCTAAGATTACTCACAAGTAAAACGAGCTCTAAATTCAGCATGCTAAATCTGCCTGATACAAATAATTCATTTACTTTATAGAAATATGCAGGTAGTTATTTAGCCATTGTATCTTGCTGACGCCTGTACACAGATTAGACGATAAGTTAAGCAGGGTAATGGAGGGTGTGGATATCACAGGTATATAAGGGGAAGCTTGCTTACATGACACTGTAATTACAGGTATCTGCCGACAACACGACTTGACAAGCTTAACAATTCTCTCAGATGCCGTATCGGTTTACATGTACGTGAGGTGATGAATAAATTAATATTAATACACTCTTTTCAATGACAACACGCCACACAGTGACCAAAGCTGAACTGTTTTGTTCAGACTAATGTGCACGCGCAAACTCGTGCAAAGGGTGTATTGGAATAAAATGTAGAACATATGGCCCATCCAAGCATTATAAGTTACCCCACAATTTAAATAACAACTGAATGACGGATTCGTTCTAGTCATGTATCGTGTGGAACTTTCGCTAAGAAGATTACTAGTATATGTAAAACACTCAAAAGACGATTTTCTCCACTTTATTTCTTACATTTTCTATCGTTTATGCTCTCGGTTTCCACCGGAAATTTTGTCTTTCATAATAACCTTTCATACAATTGGTGGCATTTGTATTGCCTGTCATAAACATGCCATCGCCATATGCCATCCATATATCTAATTGATGGAGAATATGTCTACAGACATCAAGGACAGGAACACGTTTCTACATTATCGTCTGTAGCACTTTGTTATTCTTTTGTTTCTGTTCAGTTTCGCTCTGTGCATGTCTGTTTCGCTGTTGTATCTTGCTTTTAAAAAAGATAAAGTATATGTTATAAAAGTATATGAATATGTATATTCTGTTCTGTTCTGTTCTGTTCTGTTCTGTTCTGTTCTGTTCTGTTCTGTTCTGTTCTGTTCTGTTCTGTTCTGTTCTGTTCTGGGGCGGGGGCCCTAGGGTAGTGGTTAGCACCGCTGCCTTTCACGCCAGAGTTCGGGGTTCGGTTCCCGGTCTCGGCGGTTTGAAAAAAACTAAAAATGTTTCTTCCCCATCCACGTGTGAAAGTCAGTATTGCGGGGAGCCTCCGTGACCGAGAGGTAGCGTGCTCGGCCTCAGACCGCCAGGGCTCGAATTTCGAGTCCTGTGTCTGGAGGACAGTGTCATCTCAATCATCTCACCATCCTCAGGAGGTTCTGCTGGCCCAGTTTAGCCAATATGTGCACAAAGGTGGCATAAAGCCCGTTTCATTTCATTTTTCATTTTTTGTTCTGTTCTGTTCTGTTCTGTTCTGTTCTGTTCTGTTCTGTTCTGTTCTGTTTGTTCTAAACTGCGAACTAATAGTTTTCGCAATCTGTAAAAGTGACTTACTGTAGTCAACCGCGAGATATGTTAATTTATATCTGAAATTACCAAATGAACATGATAAACATGTGTTTTAATCGGCAAAGTTACATGTGATTCATTCGAATATAATGTCTAAGCCTGTTATCATGGAGCGATAATTATATACAAGGAGGATATTGTAAATGTGTGTGACAGCTCTTTAAAGTGCAAAACAATAGAAAACACATAGTGCCTTGTTAGGTCCAAAGATGTATGTTATTCACACCATTGAGCCTTAAACCGCTAAATTATATAATTGAAATTTTTACCCACTTGAAGTTGTGTCTCGCTCACAACTTCAAGTGGGTGAAAATTACTCATATTTGTTTAATTTGAGACCAAGCATTTGCAAATCTTGATGCTTGAACACACATTTCGTTCCCATTAACTACGATTTAAACGGCATAAAACGGATTAAAACGAATATAGCCGAGTTTATCAGTTTGAGGGTTGACAACTAGCAAACCCAAAATGATGTCTCTGGTATATGTAAGTGTTGTGTGAGAACAGTGTAAGACAGAAAACTCACTTCAAGTAACCGTTAATGACTTGAAAGATTAAGTGTTAGACTTGTTCTCACTAATGGGTACCGTTTTTGCAGAGAAAGGGCGCTATGACAACAACGTGTAGACTACAGGTTCTACTGTAGACGGTTTCTGTGAGCCATCACCTAACGTGATAACTATTGAATGTGACAGCTACCTAGACATTTTCATTACGGATTTGATAGTTTTTAATCCGTGTAAATATCAGACATTGACAGAATGTTGGTTCAATCCTGGGCCAGCTTCGAAGACGGTGGACCAGCGTTGAATCTACATATCTTATGCTACCAGAACGGAACATGTATTTAAAGGCGCCATGTAGACCCCAGACCCACACTGCAGAATGTCCTATTTTATACTATTTTAGATAATTTTTTAAATAGTAGAAAGCTCAGCTCCCATTTTTAAACCACTGGGAACGATTTTCCCAAAGGCAAAAGTAGGGGGCTAATTCGTGACGTCAAAAGGTGGAGACATGCTTGGCCGGTTATATTACATGTACATGTACATGTTGCTGATGATGTATCGTATGATTTTATAAAACTGACCAAAGTCAACACGGAATGCCGGTCCAACGCTGCCTGAATGCAGGGGCAGCACTAGAATTGATGGCCATCATCGGGTCCGCTCCTGGCCAGCGTCTAACCTTCACTCGCCCCTTGTTCACCATGTCGATGCGGCCATATTCAAATGAATAGAAATTTAGTTCAGCTCATGTACAAATACAAGAAACATGAAACATATACCCGATGCGGTTTCAATGTTAATTCAGATTCAATAATGGGCGTTTTTTGTGCGTGAAGACTCTGACCTGGAGGGTGATCAATCGACATTTAAATTTTAATTAATCTACTGGAAGCACAAGGCGTTGAACCAATGTTGGTTTAATGCTAAACCAACGTCGCAACTCAATGGGCTGACAACACGGTACGGGGGTGTGATGATGGTCACGTAGACCACACGCCTCTAGAAGAGCGAACACATTATGAACGACAGGTTATCTAGTTGAGTCTATGTCTCATGTTTTTGCTGGGATATCAGTTTTTTTATGCAGAACAATTATTATAGTTGATAAAGCACCCATGCCATAGTCATGCTCATAGTATGCCAGTTGAATGACATTTATTGAATCAAACTTGGTATGATCCTTTATTATAAAACACAATCAAATTTGATAGGCTGAACCCATAGGCTGATGGCTCATTATATACATACGGCATCGTTGGGAAGGCGTGATGGGCTCATCTCAGCACAAGTCACCACATCAAGCCCGAGCCTTTAGGCGAGGTCTTATGTGGTGACGAGTGCTGAGATCAGCCCATCTCGCCGTACCCAACGATGCTGTTTGCATTTTCTCGTACGAATATCTATCTGAAACGGCAAAATCAAACTGTGCAGTGAAGCGTATGAGAGAGAGTGCGAGATGGGCTGATCTCACCATAAGTCTCATAGTGAAAGCCAAGAGCATGAGTGCGAGAATCGATAAGACTGTAGCTTTTGACTCAGGGGCACTGGGCTGAAATCCTGCCCGAGTTGGATTCTTGCCGTAGTGGTAGTATAAAAACTAAGACTGGGTCAAGAGCTTTCTCTATATCTGGCCCAGCCTTATGGAACGCCCTGCCTTCGCCAATACGTAATGCCGAAACAATTTTAACATTTCTGAAATTACCTAAATCTCACATATTTGATCTGGCTTTCCGACCCTAGCTCCACAGTAGTCCGGCTCCATGTTGACGAACCTGCTTTGGCCTCGATTATGACATGTGATCACGGTAAGGATTTGTGCGTCTGTGAGCTTGGTTAGTGATTGATTGATTGATTGTGCAAATACTTCAAAGTTTTGAAAATCAGCATACAGAGTTGTTGAGAATGTTAGGACCAATCATGCGTACAGTAAGATCAAGAACCCAGCAAACAAAAAACATTTGTATAACATTTGTACAACATCGTACCAACATCTTCGCCGTTGGTCCAACATTGTACAAATGCTAAATGTTCTGCTCTGCTCTGCTCTGCTCTGCTCTGCTCTGCTCTGTCCTGCTCTCTTCTGCTCTGCTCTGCTCTGCTACGTTATATTTCCCTCTGTTCTGTTCTGCTCTACTTGCCTCTGTTCTCTTCTGTTCTGCTGTCCTATTCTGCTGTACTATTCTGTACTATTCTGCTTTATTCTGCTCTGTTCTGCTCTGTGCTGCTCCGCTCTCGTCTGACATGCTATGTTTTGCTTTGCTATGCTCTGTTCTGATATGTTTTGTTCTGTTCTGTTCTATCTGAACTACGAACTAAGATTTTTCGCCATCTGTGAAAGTGACTTACCCTAGTCAACCGCGAGATATGTTAATTTATATCTGAAATTACCACATGATTATGATAAGCGTATGTTTTTATTGGCAAAGTTACATTCGAATAGAATTTCTAAGCCTGTCATCATGGAGCAATAATTATATACTCAGAGCATATTATAAATGGGTGTTACAGATCTCTAATGTACCAATACATCAGGGCCTTGTTAGGACATTGTTAGGTCCAAAGATGTATGTTATTCACACCATTGACCCTTGAACCGCTAAATTAAATAATTTAAATTTTCACCCACTTGAAGTTGTGTCTCGCTACCGCGACCCACAACTTCAAGTGGGTGAAAATTACTCATATTCTTTTAATTTGAGACCAAACATTTACAAATCTTGATGTTTAGACACATATTTCGTTCCCAATAACTGCGATTCAAACGGCTACATAAAACGGAATAGAAACGACTATTGTCGCGCTTATTGGTTTGAGGGCTAGAAAGTAGCAAACCCAAAAAGATATCTCTGGTATATGTGAATGCTGTGTGCGAGCAGTGTAAGACAGATTACTCACTTCAAGTAACCGTTAATGACTTGACTTCTCACTAATGGGTACCGTTTTTGCAGAGAAAGGGCGTTATGACAACAACGTGTAGACTACTGATTCTACTGTAGCAGGTTTCTGTGAGCCCTCACCTACCCTGATAACTATTGAATGTGACAGGTACCTAGACATTTTCATTACGGATTTGATAGTTTTTAATCAGTGTAAAGACTAGACATTGACCCAATTTCGGCTCAATGCTTCAATGCTCAGCTTCGAAGACGGTGGACCAGCATTAAATCGACACATAGTATGCTACTAGAACGGAACGTGTATGTAAACTATGTTTGCATGTCATCGTTAAGCAGACCATATTGCCATAAATGAATCAACTTCATATTTTGCACAACAATAGACTATGACCTGGAGGGTGATCAATGGTCATTTAAATTTTAATTAATCCACTGGAAGCGCTCCCTGTAAACACAAGGCATTAAAACAATCGTTGTTTAATGCTGACTCTGGGGTAGGCCTACTGGGCTGTGTAAAAGTCAGGGGCGCGTTGTCTCAACTTTACAGGCTAGAAATCAGCATGCCCGGTTGTTGAGAATGTTAGGACTAGTCATGCATACAGTGAGATCAAGAAGTTGTTACACGTTTCAAGGGGGTCTTTGTAAACCCGGATCCTCCTGGTACCGCCCCAGGGGTGAGGGGTACCACCCAGCATTTACTGTCAACGGCACTGTGGCACCTATAAGCCTCCTGACAGATGGACCTAAGCAACAACGTGACAACATAATAGACTGGCGCCTGTCACAGTGCTCGAGAATATCTTGTTACATCACGTAGGTTGGAGGGTCTTTATAATGGACTAGACATCCGGATCAGAATATCTGTCTACATAGATCAGAATGAGTAATATCAAGAATGAAGTTACCGTCTACACATGTAATGTGTCCAAGAGATCTATGCCCCTAACCACAACATCAATGAGAACAATGATAAAACTTACTCTTAGAAAATATTTTAAAAGCAAGCTGAGCGTTTACATAAATTTCTACACAAGTCCCTTTTCCGCATGACTTATCCCAGCAAGCACGATACATTGATCCGATGCTGGGTGAATGTTGGGCCGACGTCGGAGACGGCGGGCCAGCGTTCACCCAGCATTGGGTCAATGTATCGTGTTTTCTGGCTCGTTTATAGGTGAGTGACCTCCATGTCAACTCAAATTAAACGTGGACAGATTGCATGTACCTCTCACACACAATGCTATGTTATATTTACTTTGAAACCATGGATGTGTTAAAATTGCATCGACATGCGGGATATAAGATTTATGTATTATTTACAGCATTTTCAATTCATTTGTTGCTATAAATAAAACGCAGTGTTTTCTTCAATTACGTAGCGGTAATGGGATATTAAACGTTAAACCACCAGCATAGCATGACCAAGCCATTAATAAACGACATTGCACTTTCTTCCACCTTTGATCCAATTCAAAATGAAAATGAAATGAATCGGGCTTTAGGCCACCTTTGTGCACATATAGGCTAAACTGGGCCAGGAGAACCTCCTGAGGATGGTGAGATGATTGAGATGACACTGTCCTCCAGACACAGGATTCGAAATTCGAGCCCTGGCGGTCTGAGGCCGAGCACGCTACCTCTCGGTCACGGAGGCTCCCCACAATACTAACTTTCACACGTGGATGGGGAAGAAACAATTTTGTTTCTTTCAAACCGCCGAGACCGGGAACCGAACCAATTCAGTAATTATATCAGACCCGTTTTTTGTGAGAAATCTGTTTTATGTCAATGAACATTGCATAGTAGATAATCAGTGTATAAAAAATACTACATGCCACTCTATTTCAACATGAAAACCCCCCACAAATTTCGTACAATCCATCATGAGAAACGCTGACCCGAAACCTCATTTAAGCGGTTGGAAAAATAGAGCGCTATTCTTCTTACGTATTTTTGAGCCAATGCTGGCATAATGTTGGCCCAACGTCTGCGACGTTAAGCCAACATTACGCCAGCATTTGCTGAGCAAGTTCTAATTGTTGGGATGCCACTTGATGTATTTGATGTTCTTAGTGATGGATCACCAGATGTAGTTAAGCCAACATTACGCCAGCATTTGCTGAGCAAGTTCTAATTGTTGGGATGCCACTTGATGTATTTGATGTTCTTAGTGATGGATCACCAGATGTAGTTACGTGGCGGAGACGGTAACTATGGGGATCATGCCGTACTGGTACTATATCACCACGCCTACATCTCTATATTATACATACATATTACTTACAAATTGGAAACTAAAGAAACTGCTGGATTTTTTATTACACTTGACTTACAGGACATTATACAAACATTGCACTTGGCATCGCATCTAAAGCTTTGTAAACATAATTGTTTTCATTGCAAACCGTCTTATTGGTATCCCTAGAATAACGTCAAAACTTTACTTCAGTAGCCTACATGAATGGGAAATATATTTTCTGGGAAACAGAGAAATATATCCTTTTTCATTTTTCTGGTGTCATTTTACATTTATTGCGAATCGGCTATAGACTAAGAACCGATAAGCTAGACATATGGGTGTCAGAGCTGAAATTTGCCCTGACTATCCATAAATAACCATATGTTGCTCTCCTAAATGTCCCCATGAATTCTGTGTCGAGTTTAGTCGCAAGCCGCAAAAATCCAAGATGGCCGCCAGCAGTGCTTTTGAAAAGAAATATTTTCAACTCAGAATCAAGTGTAATATGTAATTTCTGACTAATTTTGTGGTGTGGAACCCTTTTCTTCGTAGGTTTATGTGACAGTCAAACGCCACCTGCAAGTTAAAATGACTGGACTAAGATCATGTAAACCACTTTAATTCCTAATGGGACTCCACGAATCCAGAATGGCGTATGTGGCACTCAAATGAGTGCCACATACGCCATTCTTTTATTTGGTGGCGCTATGTAATGTATTAGCGGAACTCCTCTTGCATAGTTGCAAAGTTCTGCTCTTCATAGTTATTTCGTGTCAGAAAAAAATTACTTATATACAAAATAAGAATGCCACTTAGAGCAGGGTAAATGCCCTATTCGTTTCGAATATCTCAGTTTTATCTTATGATAGGCAACAGTGAGACGCCCTTTGTGTAGAATCAAGGATAATACATATTGTAGTTTATCCTTGGAAGCATGATCTATGAACATATTTGACATGAAGAACCATAATTGTGAATTAAAACACATCTAGTTTGCAAACATAACGACAAGTTTCGTTATTTTGAAGCTGCACTCTCAGTCAGCAACACAAGCTTTTAATTAATGTAAATATTAGATGTTTTAAATGAAAACAGTTTATTTACGACTGCAGTATTCCTGATATTAATCAGTCGCCAATACGTACGTGCACACTGGAAGCTGGGTGGAGTCTTTGAGGTGGGTTATTGTGATTTTCCAGTCTATGCACGTACACTGCCCTGCAACAGTATACAACTGTAACTACGAGCGCGCAGTTAAGTCTCTTTGTGTTTGCACGGTATGCTAATTAATCACATGCCCCACTATGTAACACAACGAGAACATATTTAATTGTCTTAGTGTTGATAGGAGCAAGGTCAAGGTCAGCAACGTGACCGTGCCCTGTATCCGGAACGACCTGACCGCATGTCCTAACCCAGCAAGGATGTTTCAATGCAGGGGCAGTGTTGCAGATGATGGGCCAACGATAATACAACATTGGTCCAATGATTTGTGTTTGCTTGGATATTCCAGGGGTCTCAACCCTTGAAGCACTGATGTCGATTATAGTAATATATTTGTGTGTTTCTCTCAGTGCAACCAGTGCAGCCAATCCTCCACAACTTTCCATTTTACAGTTTTTTTAACTTTATTTGACCACTTAGGCAACATTATTTTATTATTTGCATATGGAATAAATGTGATCCATGTGAACTGTCATTGCAGTATTCTAAATAAGGGCTGAACGCTGAAAAAATGGAAGGTACAGTTACAGTTATAGACAACACATCTCTATAATTGAGTGTGACACATAATACGTATTATAAAATAATGGTCTTATATCAAATAATTTGCAATTAAACCATACTGTGTCCTTTTTCGAAAATTTAAACCTTACAGTCTCACGTAGAATGGTGTAACGGTCTGTTATACTTAGATAACAGCCCTGGTGATGTAAGGGTGGCCAGAAAGTGTGTGTTATCACATGGTCAGGACAGTTTTATGCGCTAACTGTCTGCTTTGTATAAAAACAATCAACCAGAAAGAACTAACAGTTGTATTTAACCCTAGTGCAGTCTCAGAAAATACAAGACGTTGAACTCATGTCGGCTTATTGTTAGCCAAGCGTCGTAGAAGGTGGGCCAACATCAGACTGACATTGGTTCAACGTCTTGTATTTTCTAGGCTGTTGACGTGTGTATACCCAGTAAGTAAAATACGTTGACTCAATGTTGATTTAATCTTGAACCACGGTGTGCGACGCCTGCTCGATATAAAACCTATATATATTAACGTCACGGTGATATTTTTAAATTGAATATTACACTCGAAGCTATATTATCACGTTGAGGGCTAGACGAATTGTCAAAAAAATGAATTACAAATTGTACATACTTATATTTTATGCAACATGTAACACTAATCAAAATTAATTTGTTGCATTAATTCGTTGGACCCTGCTGCAGCTGCTAGTATAGCTAAAAGATTGATTAATATTTTCTCTTATATCTGTGTTTTCCCATTTCCTCCACTAAATCATCATCTATTATTGAAGATGTTAGTGTTGAATTTCTTCGGGCTAGGGGAAATAAGCCAACTGATTCTATTTTCTCTGAACATCGTCATTCACAATGGGTATAGTTGGTGAATCTGTCATGGGTTACTGTAGATCTATGAAACTATATTTTAATTAGTAGTCACAATCAATAAATCAATGAATCAATAAATCAATAAATCAATAAATCAATAAATGAATAAATCAATCAATCGATCAATCAATCAATCAATCAATCAATCAATCAATCAATCAATCAATCAATCAATCAATCAATCAATCAATCAATCAATCAATCAATCAATCAATCAATCAATCAATCAATCAATCAATCAATCAATCAATCAATCAATCAATCAATCAATCAATCAATCAATCAATCAATCAATCAATTAATCAACCGATCAATCAATCAATCAATCAATCAATCAATCAATCAATCAATCAATCAATCAATCAATCAATCAATCAATCAATCAATCAATCAATCAAAATCAATCAATCAATCAATCAATCAATCAATCAATCAATCAATCAATCAATCAATCAATCAATCAATCAATCAATCAATCAATCGATCAATCGATCAATCGATCAATCAATCAATCAATCAATCAATCAATCAATCAATCAATCAATCAATCAATCAATCAATCAATCAATCAATCAATCAATCAATCAATCAATCAATCAATCAATCAATCAATCAATCAATCGATCGATCGATCGATCGATCGATCGATCGATCGATCGATCGATCGATCGATCGATCGATCGATCGATCGATCGATCAATCAATCAATCAATCAATCAATCAATCAATCAATCAATCAATCAATCAATCAATCAATCAATCAATCAATCAATCAATCAATCAATCAATCAATCAATCAATCAATCAATCAATCAATCAATCAATCAATCAATCAATCAATCAATCAATCAATCAATCAATCAATCAATCAATCAAACAACCAATTAATCAATCAATCAATCAATCAACCAGCGAACGAAAGAACTACGCACTTGGCCATTTTTGACTTGTATCATAAAATTCTTAGAAGGTATGTTAAAAAGTGTCACATTATGATTTAAATATTTGGATTAAGCAAACAAAGACACAATATATTTAGCTTGAGATTCCTTGGATTCGTTAGACTACTGGACTAGGAAACATCAAACATTGACCCGGTGTTGTGTTAATGTCGGCCCATTGGCATCGACGTGGCCCAACATTAACCCAACATCCGCCCAACGTATCGTGTCTGCTGGGGGGACTCATTTCTTTAGAAATTTCCTTATCACTAGTTTGTCGTTGATCTGTTGAGGTGAGGTTATGGTGTTGTTGCGTACAGACTGAGCATTGCTCAGCACTGTGACATGTGCCGCAGTTTGTCTGGTGGCGCAGATAACCCACATTATACATCCTTATCTCTAAATAGTTTTTTGTGTTGCATATTGCGAGGCAAAAACGTGCCAAGACATAAAAAATGTTTGACAAATTGTGGTAAGCCCTCTACGTGTACCGCTGTGTGGAGTGGCGAGTCTCAGTCCATTTGATCGTAATCGTTTCGTACATGCAATAAGAAACCACAAACTTCGCAGATATTTAATTCACCTACGCATTTGCATTATATCAAGTTTAAATGCTGAGTAATATTAAACTCCTAATCATATAAAAAGAGGTACTCAGTTTATATTTGGTCCGGGTGAGAAGTTAAGGTTCGAGGGAAATGGCTGAAAAAACTTTGGCACACCGAAATGAATTTGTAGTTTTAATAAATTTAGCAGTTGTGAATATTAAAAAAAAGCCCCCCCTCCCCCTGCGACTCAGGGCTCGTATGTAAACTATACCACCATTTAATACCAAGATACAGATTTAAATATCACGTGAACATTAATTCTTCACCTTTCTAGGTGATATGTGATACCGAATACTTTACTTATTGTTTATAATAGATATCATAAGCATAATAATCATAAATCAAAATATGAGAAATAATGATCAATTACGAGCTTTGGTATTTAACTTCATTCATACATCCAGTTCTTGAAAATTACATATTTCCGATGGTGAGCTGTACAAAAACTGAACATTGTCCTAGAAAATAACTGAATTTCTGTACATTTGAGTTTGAAAATTGCACCAGCAATTTCACCTTCATATAGATATGTACAAAATTAGTTCAACAATTGCAATATTGTTTACTATTACAGATATACCCAACAATTTTATAGGCAAATATCTAAACATTACTCTGAGAAAAGTTGATGTACTTAAACTGTAAACTTTTTATTTCCGATAAAGCATTATGTTTCCACAAGGTTTATCATTATTGTGATTTATATTTGTTGTACAGGAGTATGTTTCCATAGTGATTACAGTATTGTGATTTTTATTTGTTATACAGAGTATATTTTCGAAAGGATTGTCATGTTTGTGTTTTTTATTTGTCATACGGGAGTATGTTTCCACGAGGATTATCATCATTGTGATTTCTATTTGTTGAACAGCAGGATTTCCATAAGGATTATCATGTTTTATGTTGTATTTGTTATACATGAGTATGTTTCCATTGTTATTATAGTATTGACATTTTTATTTGTTATGCAGAGTATGTTTTCACAAGGATTACCATGTTTTATGTTTTATTTGTTACACAGGAGTATGTTTCCACAGGGATTACCATCTCAATTTTCCATAGTTAGTACTCTGCGTATGCGCAAGACAGCGCGCGCAGAAGTGTGGGACTTATTTAAAATAGATGACGCTGGGCATCGGCCTCAGTTTGGAATACGAATAGATGGCCCCAAGAGGAGGGTGCTACTATATATGCTGGATCATAATAGCCAAATACAAACTCTACAGTTTAAAAAAACAGACGCCATGAGACACGTAAGTAATAGCATAACATCCAACTTGTTAATCCCTTACCCTTAAAGCGCTGAATTAAAAAAAGAACATGGAGACCAAAGGTTTTTTTCCATTTGAAATCATCATAAATGTCTTAGTTAGCTCTTTTTGCTTCATTTGAATATCTATGTTATGGGTCTACGGTTAGTAGAATTGTTTTATTCTTTCATTACGGGGACCGTCTTTATACGTCATAATCTGACGTCTGTAGACGTTATAATATGACGTATAAAGACGGTCCCCGCGCAGAAAGGGTTAAAGAGCTAAATTCAATATTTAAATTTTCACCTACTTGAAGTTATGTGTCGCTACCGCGACCCACAACTTCAAGTGGTTGAAAATAAACAATATTTGCTTAATTTGAATCTAAACATTTTCAAATCTTGATGTTTAAACATTCCTTTAAACACAGAATAAAAGTTTTACTCAAGGCTTTAAGGTTTAAACTACGACTATATTTGAGTCGTTATTCATAACAGTTTGAAAAACAGTTTTTGCTATGTAAATTTTTTCTTTACTCTGCTGCAAATAAAAATACCTCTCCTTTTACAGAGCTATTGCTTTTACCTTGTTGAATTTGCGTTTCGCGTGTGCGAGTTGCAACTTCAAGTGGGTTGAAATTCAATTAAATGATTTAGGGTTATTTTTTTGAATTGCGAGTATTAATGAAAAACATACATGTATTTAATGTCTTGATTCTGTTTTTCTCTTTTCGTTATATCACCTCCAGGTCTTCTATTCTATGGCTTTAATCATGTAACTTAACTGCTTTTTCATCACACAATCTTTTCCTTGATTCTCTGCACTGTCGTTGAATACCAGGGTTTTCGAATATCATGTTTTTATTTAGGCCTTATTATTATTTAGGACGTCAACTGTGCGAGTTGACACATTTTGTGAAAAAAAAATGTGTTTGTTATGTTTAAATGCGTGGTTTTAAAATTGAGGTAGCTGATTTTTAATACGAACATCACTCTTCGGACAAAAATGTATCTAAGTAACTTAGCTGATCTTTTTATAATGTGAACATTAAAGCATCAACCCTGTTTAATTAAAAGAAAGGGTAAATTGCACCAAAATAAGCTCGTTTAGAGTTTTTATTTTATGTTTAAAATTTAGGTGTTGTATAAAATCGGATAGTTTGTCTCATTAAATTGTTCCCCCATTTGAAAAAATAGTTATATCGATTATTAGATAATTCGTCACATTGGCACTATAGAGTGTTACATGTATGTATATTTCACCTTGATTATTTTTATTCATTCGTCAGAAGCCACATTATACCACTAATACGTTATGTCATATTTCAGTTATTTGACAGAAGCTGGCATAAGTTACAGTTTAGCATCAGACAGGATGAAGTGGATCTGTACCTGGATTGTGAGATGCAGGACTCCGTCAGGGTAAATCCAGTCTCTAGGATCAGAACGGATGGTGATATATCTATGGGAAAACGAATATCTGACGGCGAGACTATCACAGTGAGTGAAATATGTATTAATGCATACGGCCTCGTTGGGAAGGCGAGACGGACTCATCTCAGCACTCGTCACCACATCAAGCCCGAGCCTTTTAGGCGAGGGCTTAATGTGGTGACGAGTACTGAGATCAGCCCATCTCGCCGTACCCAACGATGCAGTACGTATTTTCTCGTACAAAAATCTATCTGAAACGGCTGATCTCACCATACGTCTCGTAGTGGAAGCCAACAGCGTGAGTGTGATAATCCCTTGGATATGGAAAGATGTATCTGCCACTTTGTGAAGT
Organism: Flabesymbios commensalis; assembly: GCA_964017125.1. NCBI lineage: Eukaryota > Metazoa > Annelida > Polychaeta > Terebellida > Flabelligeridae > Flabesymbios > Flabesymbios commensalis. The sequence goes on along the minus strand of OZ024902.1, from coordinate 118,953,955 downwards.
GGCAGGTACTCCCTTCCTTATCCAAGGCGACAAAGACTATTATATAAATACCTTCCAAGTTTAAACGTCGCCTTTGATATGGAAGGGTGTATCTGCCATTTTGGGAAGTGGCAGATACACCCTTCTATATCTAAGGCGACACATTATATAAGGGACATCTCATTCTAAAAGCGCCTTGGATATAAAAAGGTGTATCTGCCACTTTGTGGAGTAGAAGTTACACTCTTCCATATCTAAGGCGAAGGATTATATAAAGAAATTATAATTCTAAACGTCCATGTCAGATACACCCTTCCATATCCAAGGCGACGAATCATATAAAGATATAAATGTATTTATAATTCTAAACGTGTGATAGGAAAGGGTGTATCTTCCACTTTGTGGAGTGGCAGATACACCCTTTCATATTCAAGGCGACGAATAATATTATATAAACAGCTTCTAGGTCTAAACGTCGCCTTGGGTATGAAAGGGTGTATCTTCCACTTTGTGGAGTGGCAGATACACCCTTTCATATTCAAGGCGACGAATAATATTCTATAAATAACTTCTAGGTCTAATCTTCGCCTTGGATATGAAAGGGTGTATCTGTCACTTTGTGAAGTGGCAGACACACCCTTTCATATTTAAGAAGACGAATTATTCTTTTCTCTACAATAAATTTTCTGTGTAAAGTGGAGCTAATTTTTCCTCAAGGTACCAGCATCATATTGATTACTTGGAGGTACTACATGCTACCAAGCATACTTGATGCTATCAACCAATAACTTCACCGGTCCCAATTAAATTCGTTTTTTTTCAGTTTTTATCAGCACATTATATATCTGCTTTTGAACAGGTTGAAGATAAAACGTTACATCAATCAACAGGATTTTAAAATCGTTGACCTTTAGTTTGTCAAAAAAGAATATTTTCATCCACTTGAAGTTGTGGATCGCGTCAAGTGGGTGAAAATTAAATAACTTGGCGTTTAAAGGTTCAATCTTTTTGGCAGACTCCAGTGGCACCTACACGATTTACGAAGCCATGGTAACAAGTTAAGTCCCTACGATTTACGCTCTTGATGGCATTTTTTGCCACACTAAATTTGTCTTTGAAGATCAGGATCAGATGGGGTAATTTCATCCCTAGGAAAAAGATAACACATTATATATTCTGTACTTTTCATATAGCACTTAAGCAGTTTTTGTTGCCCAAGTTTCCTTAAATTCTGGAAATACATAGAAGTATGAGTGACTATCATTAGACTGATATGTCACTAATAATTTTGGCAACCAATAACTCGTTAAGTGTGAAGCGTGTTCGTTAATATAAATGAAACAAGTCATGTTGATGTTGCTCTTCACACATTTTAGTTCAAAATGAAAGAAATACAGTATATCAGCTGCGTGGTTCGTGTAAATGTTTGATCATCATGTGACCGAGACGCAGCCCTGTGACTGGTCAGACTAGGCCTTAAAAGCAACCTTCGCGTATCAGATGGTGCATACAAAGAGAGAGGCACTATAAGGTTTATACCAGAACTAGTGTATAATCTCGCCTCAGCCCTCGCGCTGCGCGCTCCTCTACAGATGTTGTATATTTTAAAGTCAAAGTGTTTGACTTTAAAATATCCACCATCTGATATGCGAAGGTTGCTTTTAATAAACAATCCAATACACATTGCTGGGTATCATATTGTCTAAGACCAGTGATACAAGTTACATGGTAAACGCTATTGACCAGTTGGCAAAATAATCATTTCCGTCTGTCAGTCTGATAATTGACGACTACACTGTTATCTGTATGCATCACACAATAACGCAATCCTTTTCAACATTTGATATCCAAATATTGATTGTTGGTGTTTCTGCTTAAACTCACAATGCATGTGCGTATGCGTGAGTGTTCCTGGTTTTGATGTGGTTAGTGAAATTGTTCGTGAAAAATCAGATAATGATGGGTCGGCTATAGCAATTTACTGAGATGACCCCACCGACCAACCGGAAATGGCTTTCCGTATTAATGTATCGATTTTTCAAATGATTTGATTTCATACACAGGTCGTTGCTTAATACAAATCGCTTTAACTTATGGGACATTGGGGCCTTCATGTGAACACACTTGTGAACACAAGCGGAACTGAACCTTTTATGTTGAATATCGGTGGATATTTAACACCTATTCACAATCGCAGAGTCACAATCTCCATCATGATTGTTGTGTTTACAGAATAAGGATTACTATCATTCAGCTTTTGTGATTATGCCAGCTTTGCTTTTGATAATGGTTTGACTATCAATAGTATTTCGTTTCATATCCGCCGTATCACATCATTAACTCTTAAAGCGCTGGAATATGTTTTATATAAAAATTGAAAAGAATAATAAATATGTCAGTTAGGTCCACCTGCTTTTTTTGAATATCATCAATGTTATGGGGTTAGGGCCATTATCATTTTTTTTATTTCAGTGCATGTGGTAATCGACTTACGACGTCAGAATCTGGGCACGAATTCTCGTAAAAGTTACGATATATTGTAACTTGTACGAGCATACGGGCCCTGACGCAAAATAGGTCACATTCTGACGTCCAATGTCGGTCCCAGGCACTGAAAATGTAAGATATAGGGGGTTGGGGTGGTGTCATTTTACAAGAAGCTGTTTTTTAAATAGTTTCTAGTTTCATGGCATCTAAGCTATCTGTATGACGTGACATCTTAAACCTTATCCTGCTAAGTTATTTTATATAAATGTTCAAGCACTTGAGGTTGTGTCTCGCTACCGCGATCCACAACCTCAAGAGCTTAAAATTACAAATATTTTTTTAACTTCGGACCAAACATTTGAAAATCCTGATGTTTAAACACACATTTCGTTCCCAATATCAGTGATTTGATCGAATAATAAAACAGGTTAAAAACGACGATAGTCGCGATCAGCAGGATAAGGGTTGAGATTTATTCAACAGTATGCATACGATAACGATAACGATAAGAACCTACTATTTACGCCACCTAGGAAGAGAACACCTAACTTGTATCTTGTAAGGTTTGAAAAAAATGATTTGTAGCCATAAAATATCACGTAGTTTAATTTTTTTCCACATTCAGTTCAACTGGTGGCGGATTGGCTGTAGGCCTACTACACCGTTATATAGACCTATATTAAACTAAACTTTAACCCTTAAAGTGCTGAATTATTTGTGGATAAACCATGGAGACCAAAGGGTTTTTCAATTTGAAATCATCATAATTGTCTTACTTAGATTTTTCCGCTTCATTTGAATGCTTATGTTATGGGTGTACAGTCACTATAAATATTTTAATTCTTTCAGCGCAGGGACCGTCATTATACGTCAAAATCTGACATCTACAGACGTCAGATTTTGACGTATAAAGACGGTCCCCGCGCTGAAAGGGTTAACATATAATAATATGTTATAAATCATGTCAGGGAATATCAAAAGTATTGGCGGTAGGACAGTTTGATTCAGACATGATTATCACATAGGGATAACCCATAAACCGCCAAATTAAATAATTTAAAAATGCACCAACTTGAAGTGGTACACTGCTGCTACGACCCACAACAATTGTGTAATTTCAGATTAAACAATTACACTCATTTCGTTCCCAATATCTTGTATTTAAATAGCTAATAAAACGTATTTAAAACGACTATACCCAGCAGACACGAGACGTTGAACCAATGCTATTTTTATGGTGGCCCACTGTCTTTAATGTTGGCCCAACATTAAAACAACATTGTTTCAAGGTATAGTGTATACTTGGTAGTCGCGCTTTAACGGTTCAACCCTTTCAGCGCGAGAACCGTCTTTATACGTCAGAATCTGACGTCTGTAGATATCAGATTCTGAAGTATAAAGACGGTCCCCGCACTGAAATAAAAATATTTCCAGTGGTCGTAGAGCCATAACATAGGTATTCAAATGAAGCGAAAAGAGCTGACTAAAACATTTAGGCCCCTATGATGATTTAAATTTGAAAAACAAAAATTGGTCTCCATAGCTTATACAAAAAATATTTCTCACTGTGAGAAATATAATATAAAGTCCAAGCAATTGTTTTTGGTAAAACTTCAATACTCCCTAAGCTAAAGGTATAAGCTCTGCTTGTGGCAGATTTTTTGACATATGTTTTCTGCGACTGCATTTGCCTCACGTACTTCGATGAAGGCTAATCATCATGTATTCGTTCTGCTTGTGTCATAAGTCTTCTGTGATTACATTTCTAGAATTGCTCCGATTAATTTAAAGGATACATTATTCCCCTGTGGTGGAACACATAGATAAAAGGGAGGCTAGTGTGGGGCAGCTGTGAGATGTGTTGAAGGTGAAAATACTCAGAAACATTCCCAGAAAACCCCATACGTTGATCCAATGCGGATTTAATGTTGGCTCATCGTCTGCTACGCTGGCCCAACACTAATCCTCATTTGATCAGCGCCTGGCTCTTGTTGTGCTGACATTCCTGTATATGATTCACCAGGCCAGAACAACTCACTCCATGCAAAACATAACCAACAAAACAGCACTACCCCACATAGGCAAACAGCAGTAACTGCTTACATGTAAAGTAAACAGTTATAGTAGGCTTGCTAAGACCTCAAAATATGGCAAAACCTGCATTTTCAGTACAAATGTTTCCTTTGGCATATATGTTCTTTATAATCTTCTGCAACTTTTAAGATAAGAACACAAGCTGGGGCGGCCTTACTTTGCCCGCATTTCCATAAATCCCAGATAGCCGCCAAAAAATATATATTCCCTCATATTTTATCACATACCTGGCTCTAGAGGACATATTTTCAGCATATTATGTTCTAATTTTACATTTAGTTGTTAATGGTAATATAAAATATTGAAAGAAAGACCCCAGATGAAGCTACCCAATGCAACCTAATTTGCATAAATTAAAGATGGCCACCAATATGGTCTATATATAGTTATAGCCTCCATATATCATCATATTTCGACCTCCAACGCCCCTCGTAAGCTCAATTAAACATGTAATGTGATAATGGTAGTATAACAGATTGAGAAATATATATAAGCTACTAAAGCTGCAATTTTAACCCCCATCGTCATAGCAACGCTTCCATTTCCACCCTCATCTGCATAGCAACCAATAGAGCCAATACAGCCCTGTGCCATTACCTCGAACCATGACAGCTAGTGTACTCTTTCAAAACCTTGAGATATCATTTTACATTTCAGTTAATAAGATTTGTATCACCCCTAAGATAATAACTGAAGCCGAAGCTATCATTTTACATTAATTTGCATAAATTCAAGATGGCCGCCAATATGGTTTATGGACTCACCACAAAAATTTCATACGCGTAACAACATTTTTAAAACATGTGGCTATTTACAGTAACCTCTGAGATACATAGTAACGTTACAGATATATACTTAGGATTGTTTAATATGATGTTTTATTCAAAAAAACATTTGACGAGGTCTAAATAACGTGTAATATGTACGCAAGCAGTAACAAGGCATATGTGTCACATACGTTAATGTGTTTAGGGGAATGTCAATTTGTTCACAAGGAAAATAGGTAGAAAATAATGTTTAATTTTATATTGAAATACATGTAGAATGTTCTAGTCGTTGTATTCGGAGACGATCTTAAAACTTATAAACTAAGGTGTTATTTCACCACATGAATGGAGGCCTACTGGTTTTGAATGTCCTATTTATAAAACCAACTCTTCGGCAAAGAACATGGCTCCTGATGCTTAATTATTGGTCTATTTACATCTCTTCACTTTAAGGATGTTGGGATGGCCGAGCGTGTACATGGGATATAGTCTATGAGAGTATGATGTGTGAGACGTTATTTCGCACCATTTTCAAGAGAAATTCCCCACGGTACTATCAATCTCCTTTTAAATCGAACGTTTGGTCAATTACATTTTTTTGCCATATCTTAAAATGGCAGGCTTATACATTTAGCATAGCTTAGATCTACAAAATCACTGTAATCCATCAGTGTAAAAGTGTTTTTATATGTTTCTTTTGAGAAATATATGCATGTCTGAACGTAATATTTCTGAAAATCACTGATAAATATATATATAGTGCAGCTATTAAAAGCCATATCGATCCCATCTCTTCAGCATACATGACAAATGTATGTTCTAATTATACCAATTCAGTACACTTGCCTGGTAATTTTAACACACCCCACAAAAAAGTTCATAACAAGATTCCAACAGGAATGTTTGAGTTGGGGGTCCAAAAAGGTTGCGATGTGAGATGAGCTTGGGATGTGGTGGTCCTCTTCCAGAAGTTTTGTAGTTTAGCGATTTGAATTCGTTATTTTACAATAAAATCCATATTATGCAAACTATTTTTTCATTTTCTTTGCCAACAAGGGGGGGGGTACTTTCAATTTTGTACTAAGTAGAGGGGTCCAAATACCCCGGACCCCTCTCGTGGAAACCCTGTTACAATGATCTCGATGTTGTAAGTTCTATACACACATGACATATAGCCGTAAGACGTAACAATATACTCGGATACAAAAAAACAAAAACAAATCAAAAAACAAAACAAATCCGAGTTGGGGCTTCACCCACCCACCCATTTCCGAGTTTTTGTCAGATTTTTTCGATTTTTTTTAACTTGGAAAAACCACTCAGCATCGACAGAAATCCCAGTTAGTGGTATAGATGTGTCATCTAGTAGTCGTCTTCACATATACAATATTTCAGGGCTCCCACTCTACATGAAAATCAGTGAAAACCTTTAAATCTTTTCCACGTTTTTCCAGTCAAGGAAACGTCAGGGAATTTGAGAAAAAATGCCTCAAACCAGGGCAAAGTAGGGGAATTTGATGAGCCCAAGAGCTAAATTTGTATGTTGTTCCACGCGTACAAACCGTGTTCACTGGATATGGTGACATGTCTGATATTTTTGTTAGATATTTTGTAAAGTGACACAGTTGTATACTTACTAGTAAGGTATTTTGGTCTGCTACTTGTCTATGCATGTAAAACTTATTCTAAAATATTCACAAGAGATCTGCTGGCAGAGTATTGGAGCCCTACCAACCTAGGCTGGTTAAATATTAGTAACGCTTAATATGGTTATGAAGTTGGTTCAAGTTGGAGGTATATGACTTGATTCCTGAGAATGGTAGACTGTGGCAACAGCTAGATAACTAATTTCCATTTAAACGTAATTTCCGACCTACAGTGTATCCAGGCCCGATCTTTAGCAGCTATAAGACCTTTAGCATTTAGTGTTTAATGAATAATTAAATAAGTTAGGACTGTGACTGTCAACCCACCAATGAAGGTTTTATTATGTTGCTGTAGTTTGGGATCGGCACACACACACATTCATTTACAGTAAAAGGTGAGGAAAGAATGGCTGTAAGGAGAGACGAGAGGACATTACACGTAGACCCTACATGCCTATGTTACATGACATATACCTACATGTACGTACTAGTATTTCTATAATATATACGGTGGCACTAAGTGTCTAATAGTTTCACCACATTCTTTGCGGTGACGCTTCAAAATAGATTGACAAAGATGAAATGGATAGAAATAGTTATCCTGAAATAGATGGAACCATGCCGCGGTGATCACTGTAACTCTCCCCACCAAGGATACTGTTAGTGGGATGGAAAGAGATGGAGGTATCTGTCTTACACTACATTAATGTGTTTGACATTGTAATTGTTATTTATAAATAAAGATCACAAATTCTGAGGGATTCTGAGGCATGAGCATATAAACCAGTACAGCTCCGTTAAAATCTTAGCATCTAGATCAGGTGCCTGAGATGTGTGTGCAATATATTTATCTAGTATCTGCACCAAATAAGATTTCCCACATTGTCGAAGTTGAGGTATGACATCTATCCGTGTTCCCTTCGATCTGTCGTCCAGACTGTTATTTAAATGTCTACATTTAATTTGTGGTAGCCTACTTTCTTATGTTCATATTACAGATTTATCATCAATATTTAACAGATCCCATATGTATCTCTGAATGGATTTTAAATTTCTTGAACAGTAGACACTACCTGACACAAAGAATACAAATATATTTGAAATTATTTTTAAAAGCTGGGTATCATAATTATCAGTATGGATTGGGTTTCATATTCTTCAATCATCATGACTATTTTAGGACCAGACAACATGTATCCCTGAAAAGCATGTGCATTACCAAATAACCATATAACCAGCTCATTCCTTTTCTAGGGCGGGAGGGGGGGGTAAATATTCAATATTGTGGGGAGCCTCCGTGACCGAGAAGCAGCGTGCTCGGCCTCAGGCCACCATTGCTCAAATTTCGAATTTTGTGTCTAGAGGGCAGTATCATGTCACCATCCTCGGGAGGTTCTCTAGGTCCAGTTTAGCCTATATGTGCACAAAGGTGGCCTAAAACCCCATTCAGTCATTTATTCACTCATTCATCCCTTTCTTTAATGTCGAATCACATTTTGCTCTTTGGGTTTCTTAAAGACTGATTGGTGTCAGTGGCGTATCCACTACCCAGATATAAAATAAGGGAGGTCTTAGAAATAATGGTAATTTTGAAAAATAAACGAACACCAACTGGTGCGATTTAATGGTATATCTGACGTAAAATGAAGATATAACACTGCGCCCTAGCTACACTCTATCACCATGATAATAGCTGGTAATCAAGCGCAAATAATCATCGAGAGTGGTAGCTTGGTAACATAGGTTTGTTGCAGTTAAATGATGTACTTAACGGGCACGGTTTAAATTCCAATGAACCCAGTCATCTATTAACGTGACAAAGTGTGTTTCTATGTGCAGTCCGCCCATCAAAAAAACAATTTTACCTTCCCCCAAATGATCTTATGTCTTTGCTATTGATGGCATTTCTATTATGACGAATAGAGGTTGGTCAGCCAAAAATTATAACAGGTAGTTGAACAGGATTCACATGCTCTGGAAATGATATTGACAGAATGAATAATCATGATCTCGCTGTGAGCTACATCGTAGAATACTGTTAGATGTTATAATGCGTTTGATCCAGAGTCTTGATACTGAGCTGGTGGCACACATTTTGAACTATAAAGACAACAGGGCTCACTCCAGCCAGGAAGAGGATTTATTTTTTCTCTTTCGTTCATATTATAATGTGCCCTCTATCTATAACTTTGTTGTCTAAATCAATGATTTGCGTCAGCGAAATTGCAGTGATGCCGTGTTGTTACACTAAAACAATGTTATTATTCATATTGCATTAAATGAAGTGATAATAATATATAATATAAAATTACAGTGCAATACAAAATGTGAATGTTTATTTTTAATCGGTTACCACAACTGCAATATAAAGAGGACTTAAATAAGATAACAAATTGTTATTCAATGGAGATGGTTTGTATGGATATTTGCCAAGTCAGGAAACCAGCACTTTTTAACACTCAAAATGAAATGAATCGGGCTTTAGGCCACCTTTGTGCACATATAGGCTAAACTGGGCCAGGAGAACCTCCTGAGGATGGTGAGATGATTGAGATGACACTGTCCTCCAGACACAGGATTCGAAATTCGAGCCCTGGCGGTCTGAGGCCGAGCACGCTACCTCTCGGTCACGGAGGCTCCCCACAATTTTTAACACTCAAAATTTGGACTTTTGATAAATAAATTGTGTTTTATAATGAAAACGGGGGGTTAGGATAACCACCCGGCGGCGTCGGGGGGGGGGGGTGCATGTCCCCTAGAAAATTTAAAAAGACAAGGTTTTAAATTGTGCATTGTGGCGAAATATTGAGGTAAAATGGACTTGTTTTACTGACAATTTTCACTCGTGTTTTGATCTACCCTATAGCCGTACAACTGATTTTGAAGATTTGCATGCAAGGGGGTGTTACAGACACCCCCTGGCCAAGGCCCTGGGTATGCTTAACAAATAACGAACTAACAACTGAGATGTATACTTGTAGCACAATGTTGCTTAAATTGTGGTGTCCATCTTAGATATTTCTGTAAATTTAGATAATTAAGATTCGAAGGTGTCATGTTGGATTTATGAAAATTAGGATAAAAATGCGTAACTTCAACTTTTATTCTTATACTAAACGTTCTCAATGACCATACTACAGACTACAATTTGAGCTAAACATGTTAAAATGAGCTGAATAGATGCCGAAAAATGATGAAATATGGTGTCAAATAAGGTCAAATGTGGTTATCTTGCATGTATGCAGATGAGGATAACAATGGGAAGCTTCAACTTTTGTTCTTACTCTGTATATTAAGCATTTGTATGACCATTGAGCAACTACAGCACATAATTGGTGCCAAACATCCTGGATTTCTGCAGATGGGGATAAACATGCGTAACATTAACGATTATTATCATATTGAACGTTTTGTATGACCATTGAAAACTACATACAGACTATAATTTGAGCCAAGCATGCTAAAATAAACTCTCTACGTGTCACAAAATGATACAATATGCTATATGCTGTAAAACAGAGCCAAACGGCGGCCATCTTGGATTTATGCAAATGAGGATAAACATATGTAGTTGCAATGTTTGTTCTTATATCAAACCTTTGGTGTGATCATTACCAACTACAACGCATAATTGGAGCCGAACATGTTAAAATAAGCTCACTACATGCCGAACAATAATGCAATATAGTACTAAATAAGGTCAAATGGCGGCCATCTTAGATTTACGCAAATGAGGGTGAACTTATGTACGTATAATTGGAGCCAAATATGTTAGAACGAACCCACTGCATACCAACACATGATGAAATATGTTGCCAAATAAGCTGAAACGGCGGCCATCTTGGATTTATGCAAATTAGCATAGAGATGCAAATCTTTAAGTTTTCTTCTTATATTAAACCTGTGGTATGACCATTAGCATTTACAGCGCATAATTGGAGCAAAATTTGTTAAAATTACTCACTAAATGCAAAAAAATGATAAAATATGGTGCCACGTAAGGTCAAATGGTGGCCAGCTTGGATTTATGCAAATGAGCATAAAAATGCGATGCTTCAACTTTTCTTCTTATATTAAACATTTTGTATGACCATTAGCAGTTGATCAGCAACTATACAGCGCATAATTGGAGCCAAACATATTAACATTAACTCGCTATATGCCGTAGAATGTAGAAATATGGTGCCAAATAAGGTCAAATGGCCGCCATCTTGGATTTATGCAAATTAGGTGGAGAAAAAAATCCAGCCTCAGCTTGTGTTCTTATCCTAAATGCTTTATATGACCATCAACTATTATCATGCCAAAAAGAACATTTGTACTAAAAAATTGAGGTAAAATCGGCTTACCAAGCCTACTATTACTGCTGCTTGCCGTTCCACGTCAGTGCATCCCTAGCTTACTTGACCTGTCTTCACGCCCATTTTCTTTTCGTTTGTATCCAGAATTCAAACATTGCAAATGAATCAATTCAGTCATTGATACAATCAACTGCATCCATTCCCTTTATTAGCAGCAGTCTTCATTTTCCTAAGAAAAGGCGTTTGAAATGATCGATTGATTGATTGATTGACTGATTGATTGATTGATTGATTGATTGATTGATTGATTGATTGATTGATTGATTGATTGATTGATTGATTGATTGATTGATTGATTGATTGATCGATTGATTGATTGATTGATTGATTGATTGATTGATTGATTAGTTGATTAGTTGATTGATTGATTGATTGATTGATTGATTGATTGATTGATTGATTGATTGATTGATTAATTGATTAATTTGGTGGGTGAGTGAGTGAGTGAGTGAGCGAGTGAGTGAGTGAGTGAGTGAGTGAGTGAGTGAGTGAGTGAGTGAGTGAGCGAGCGAGCGAGCGAGCGAGCGAGCGAGCGAGCGAGCGAGCGAGCGAGCGAGCGAGCGAGTGAGTGAGTGAGTGAGTGAGTGAGTGAGTGAGTGAGTGAGTGAGTGAGTGAGTGAGTGAGTGAGTGAGTGAGTGAGTGAGTGAGTGAGTGAGTGAGTGAGTGAGTGAGTGAGTGAGTGAGTGAGTGAGTGAGTGAGTGAGTGAGTGAGTGAGTGAGTGAGTGAGTGAGTGAGTGAGTGAGTGAGTGAGTGAGTGAGTGAGTGAGTGAGTGAGTGAGTGAGTGAGTGAGTGAGTGAGTGAGTGAGTGAGTGAGTGAGTGAGTGAGTGAGTGAGTGAGTGAGTGAGTGAGTGAGTGAGTGAGTGAGTGAGTGAGTGAGTGAGTGAGTGAGTGAGTGAGTGAGTGAGTGAGTGAGTGAGTGAGTGAGTGAGTGAGTGAGTGAGTGAGTGAGTGAGTGAGTGAGTGAGTGAATTAGTGAGTGAGTGAGTGAGTGAGTGAACAAGGGAGTAAATTTGTGATTTAGTGATTTAGGGGTCGATCGGTCTTTGTCCGGTAATTGAGTCGATTGCTTGATTGATAGCTCGTTTGATTGGTGGGTCTGCATTGACTGCTTGGCTGGTTATTTTTGGTTGTTGGTTGGGTCACGTGGTCTAGTTGTCTCGTTAATTCATTCGTTAATAGTATTCATATCAGTTGGTTAGTTATGTGGAACATGGTTAGATAGCTTTAAACTGCTACATATCTACATACCACTGTAGCGCTTGAAAGCTATCGAGTATTTAATTAATAATTATTGTCGGCGACAGATTATAGTGTGACAATTCGTTATATTTCGCATCAACCGTCGTGCGTGTATATATTTTTCAGCGGTTGTTCATAATAGTGTTGGTAATAGCGATCTACATAATCGAAATTATTTAAATTAGGTTACTTCAGATAATACCCCGTGTCGCCCTGGTTGCCAGCTCTGAAAAATGCAATTGATCAAGCCAATTTTATGGCAACAAAATACAGAGAGCTATTGTTTGGACAGCGCCAGTAGCATGAGTAGACACACTCAATGATGCACGCGGATGTACAAAACATTCGTCCCGTCTGTTTTGTATCCAGTCACATGATTGTAGCCACTGTAGTCAACATTGGTATAGAAGAGGGCAGCGTAATGCAAGTTTTAGCCACTAGAAGTTGTGTCTCGCTACCGCGACCCACAACTTCCAGTGACGAAAACTTCACTTAGCAGTTTCATGTTGTGACTTTCACCATAGTTGTAAAAAGTTATTATCTCGCTGTTTTTTACTGAAACCTTGATAATCGATGTGGTAATGGCGTGTGCAGGGCAAGTGGATGTATATTATGTTTTATGTTATATGTGAAAAATCAGTCAAGAACACAGTGTCCTTCTGTCCCTTATGCCTGGCTCTGACGCTGATCAACCACGGATTGATAGCCTTTTTCTGATATTTTCAATTGTTTTTTTAAAAACAATTCCGTGAAATTTATCCTGGGCATTTTTCCCATTCCCCCCCCCCCCCAACACCCCTGAAAATTTCGTTGTGCATTAGTAATACAATGTTTCATATTGATGGTAATGTCACCTGTCGTTTTGATCATTTAAATATATGCCATAGAGACAAATTTGTTAACAGTTACTTAACAGTAATAGACATATCGCTATACTGTCTGTGCTATATGATCTGGTTGGCTGCAGGATGCCTAGAAAACATTGTGTGCAAAATATTCACATAGAAATCGAGGAAAACCCTACTTCCAGCCTGAAGAGCATGCAAAACACATCAACGCGAGCGCGAATGCCAACGTGAAAATAACAAAATAAATAATAATAATATAAAAGGGGATAATAATAATATAAAAGGGGAAACACTATTTTATCATTTCCAAAACACACCAGATCATAATATGCGACAAGAATGCCGCTCAGACACACACATCTGCACATGCACCGCGCTTGATTCACGCTCATGTGAGTTTTGAGCCAGTCATTAGAGTCTAGCCATTCACATGATTCAAGCGCTGAAATATACTTGTATTAACCATGGAGACCATACCGTTATTTTTAATTTGAAATCATCATACATTTCTTAGTTGGCTCTTTCCGCTCTTTCCGTTATGGGTCTACATATTTTCACTCTTTAAGTGCGGGCGTCGACTTCAGACGTCAGATTCTGACGTCTAATGTCGATATCCGCGCTTTAAGGGTTAAGCAACTTGTCTACTAAGTGGTGTAAGCTGAAGTTGAGTGGATTTTTATGGGCTGTGCAAAACTAGATCTGCTGTGGATATCATTGTATTTCTCTTGGTGCAGACACATAATAATTATAAAGAGCTGATATTGTATATTTTATCTCCATTACAAGCGGCAATGAAACAGAAATTGACCAAAAATAATCCACTGAATAAATTATCAAAAGAGGGAAAGGTCTATGAATTGTAAAAATACAAGTTATAAGCATTATAATCGGAAAATATCTGTATTAAAAAATCATTTTCCGATGCGGATCTACATATGTCCTGAAATATGGGAGCCCATGGCAGACAGGGTGTGGTATGTTAAACTCATTGACACTGGTATACTGCTCTGCAAAGCCAAAAGGTAGTATCTGCTTACTTGTCAAGTAAGCAGATACTGCCTTTTGGCTTTGTACTGCAGTATATGTCAATGTAATGATTACTAACTAATGCTGTCATGGCACTTGTAATGTACTTCAGTCAAGTTGTAGAGTAAGTTCACGAAAGATTTTATAAGTGAAAAACTAGTGCTATGTTATCTAGAATGCATTATACTATATACTCTCATGTTTTATTAAAGTTAAAATCTAGAATTATAGCAAATGTTAATGACACACAGTTAAGTGTTACCATTCAATTCATTTCTCGAATGAATGATGAAAAGCTACAAGTCAAAACTGTACCCTTATATTTAATAGAGCGTTCGAATACTTACTATACTAAGTAGTCCTGTCAGATGCATATCAACAGTGATTAGTAGATTGTACGCCACTGAATGTGAGCAAATTATTCCACTTTTCGTGTGATAAAAACAGTGGCTGGATCTGATTTAACTTGCTAAACTACGGTTTCGTACCTTGGGTTTCGTGTTAATTTTTTTTACCAAGAATTATATAATCAACAACAGTTTTAATAACAACTAAATGGCGGAAGGAAAGTGAATAGCAAATCGCGTTAAGTGATAGAATATGTGACCATCAATTCGGCAAGACACTGGGCACATTTCTAAACAGAGATTTCGGCTGCCGCGGGATACTATTTGAAGTGGGTTGACAATGAATCACTTTGTGACTTAGAAGTCAACCCTTACAACGCTGAAATATTTATAAATAAACCATGGAAACCAAAGGGTTTTTTAATTTGAAATTATTATAAATGTCTCAGTTAGTTCTTACCGATTCATTTGAATACTTATGTTACGGGTCTACGGCCATTATAAATGGTTTAATTCTTTCAGTGCGGGGACAGTCTTTATAAATCAGAATCTGACGTCTACAGACGTCAGATTCTGATTTATAAAGACGGTCCCCGCACTGAAAGGGGAAGACACCTCTGTTATTTAGATTTGTTGATTTTGATAAACGAGATCACTTTGATACATAATGTGGCTAACGTGTGGCTTTTCGTTACTAGCTATCAGATTCAATGTGACATAATGTTAAGGTAATCTGATCTGCCTAAGGCTATGAGACTATGACACTTGTATAAATGCACCGTGAAAACTACCATTACCGGATATTCCACCCAACGCTGTTTCAATGCTGCCATAATCATTGACACTGTCCCAGCAGAATCGAGGCTGGGTATATTTTACATAGAGCCTAATTTAGATCTTTTAGATTGAATAATCATCATTTATCAAGACACTATCTTTAATTGGCAATCATTTACAGATCGAATGCAAATGATTTGTAATTGGGCCTACTTTAAATATTTTGAGAAATTCATATGATTTTTATTATAAATATATGTATTTAAATATTTTTTTTTCATAGTTAAGGGGTCTTGTCAAGTTTAAAAAAATCCTAAAAACCCAGAAAAACTCGGATTGGCCAGAGCCCAAACACCCAAGCACATTATTAAATAATTTCCCAGCACTCAAAATGCATACTGACAATGTGATTAAGTGATGCAAATAAGTGATATTACGTGAACCAATGCTGTTTTAATTCTGGCCCTCTGTCTTCGATGCTGGCCTAACATCAAACCGACATTGACAATGTGTTTATTGGGCTGGCTTGATAAACCATAACCAGATGACAAAATAAATATTACTAGTTCAATACAAGTCTAAATTGCACTCATCTGGCGCACCACTGTCGGGAACACTATGTATGCAACGGTCCACAAGAGTCCTTTTCAAACTGATATATACATAACATACTTTTTCACAAAATCAACAGGGAATGTCTGATTTCTATTCATATAATCCACTACATCGATTCAAATTTGAGAAACTAACATCTCATTTGCATTTGACCTTTAAAGCAGTATCATCGTCTCACAACAAACAAGAGACGATCTCCCAATGCTGGTTTATTGTTGGGCCAGCGTCGTAGACGGTGGCCTAACATTAAACCAGCATTGGATGTATCATGTATATCGGCTGATAAAATTAATATTATCCTCCACTATCATGCCATTTTATATTGCGTATCAATCGCATAATAGTTTATATATAACGTTAAATTGAATAACGTTCCACAAGTATGCCTGACACATTATAATTTTTGATTTTTTAAGCCTCTCATTTTATTAAAAAAATCTTCACTTAAACCTCAAAACACACCATCAATTGACCACGTGGTGTATTTTTAATACAATTCATTGAATGAAAGAAGGTATAATCCACTATTTTAAAGAGTTTCTGAGTCGCGCTGAAAGGTTTAACCCTTACACCGCCAAGCACGACTACAGTTGTCTTTAATCCATTTTATTAGCCCATCAACTCACAGGTATCGGAAACGAAATGAGCGTTTAGGCATCAAAATTTGCAAATATTTTGTCTGAAGTTTAAAAAATACGTGAGTCGCGGTCGAGAGACACGACTTTAAGTGGATACAAATTTAAATTATTCAATTTAGCGCTTTAAGAGCTGAAGTTGCAAATAATTCCGTCGGTAATTAACTTTTAGCACACGTTTTTTGCCCATTTCTCAGTCAATTCTCAACCGATTTTCATGACATTTGGCAAGAACTATTTTCGAGATCCCGCCGAAGAATATGAAAATGTCACTTAGAAATATCGTATTGTTCATAAATAGACCATTTGACATGTAGAAGATTTCTAATTACAACACACCTCCAAAAAACCCATTAAATTGTTTAAAATTAAAGTCCATTTTTAGTTGCATTACATGTCAAATGGTCTAAATTTTGAAATAATCAATGCAATTTCGCAAAATTTGCTGGTGCAGTTTTTACTAGGACGAGAAAATATTTGTTGTAAATTTTCATGGAAATTGAGCGAAAAATTGGCGAAAAAACATAAAAGTAAGTTAATGTAACGACGACTATCAAATTTATGAGTGACAAATATCAAAGGGTCTATTCCAGCAAACAAGAAACTTTAGGCTTTACATTGGCCCACTGTCTTTGACAGTGGCCCAACATTAGATCAACGTGGGCTTTTTTGATTTCCCAGCAAGCACACAATTTTGAGTCAATGCTGGACCGACATTAGGCCTGCGTTGGGTCAATTTCTTGTTTTTGTTGGGTCATGCCACGCACGACTAGTTCTCAGTCTGGACGTCTCATTATTCTCATCTAAGCATCCATTCTAATATCGCAGACTCATCTCAAGGCTGTTTTTCTCGTAAAATATGCCTCTCTCAATCCCCACTCCGTGTCTTCTCTGTAATCGCTCGGGATGAATGTCAAATGCCAGCCGCCCGTGGAGCTGTCACAAACGTTTTTGAGAGAACCTCTCCACTTCCAAAATGGATGCTATAAAACACAAGAGGTCTGGAACGTCTCGAAAAAACCCTTTAGGGAGCCATCATTTAATCTCCAGGTGGAGGGGGGTGGCTGTTTTTTTGTAATAAATAATTTTGGGCAGACTCTGTATGAAATGTATAATTTATTTCAGTACTATAGTATATAAACATGTAATAAAAGCGCGCATCCGTGGCAAAACCTCCATTCTCACACCCCCTCCCTATAGTCTGTAATGCTCATCAACCCTGTCTGCTTCGAAAAAATAGATTACACACGACTGACACTTTTAACTCATCTCGACAAAAATAATTATGCTTTATGCTTGCTGTTTATAATAACCATTCTCCTCCTCCACAATGTTCCCACATAGACATTCACATTGTGTACTACTTGATATAATGAATACTGATATTCTGTGCCATGATAACCAATCGGTATATAACAGCAAGGAGGGCTATATTATAACATCTTTGGTAACAGGGATTCTTCCAAAAAAAGAGGTTTATTCGAGAAACAAATGCGTTTGTGTACTAAATTTGCCACATTTATAAATTAATAGTCCACCTGTGTGTACAGGGCATACTGCTAATTCAAAATTTAGGCTCTGGTGGTCTGCGGCCGAGCATGCTACCTCTCAGTCACGGCTGCTTTCCACAGTAAACTATTTACGAATGGGCAGTGAAGACACATTGAGTTTCTTTGAAAAATGAATATTATGTAGTTTGAGGAACCCACAAGCTCTTGTCTGACAGGCGATCGGCGTAACTTCGACATCCGCACCGTGTCATGTGACCTGCTCACAGTATACATCTTATATGTTTGTACTACGATTTAAATGAGATACAAGTGTATCACATATGCATTGACATCAAGTATGATCGACTGGTTGATATGTGGTCTTGAAAATTGTACTTACAGTACAGGTTCTAGACAGACGTAATTACAACATTTTTTAAGCAAATACTAATACCTTTGTTTGTAGCATAACGAGTTTGAAATATAACTTTTGCTTGTACATCTGCATCAACATATTATCACAATTAAATATTATCTATGAATATAAACTAAAATATGCGATTAGGAATTATTACTGTTTGTAATAAAAATTCTACTTGAATTACCCACACTTCATTTGTGATTTGCGTGAAATACGCTGCCTGTGAAAACTACCACCCAGGGACAATTTACATCAATTTATCCCACATGTCGGGGCATTAGGAGCAATAAAATTCAATGCACCATAACACCAATCGTGATAGTGAATGTACGATAACATTTGACAATCAGGGCTCGTATTCTCGCACAAGTTACGATATATCGTAGGCTTCAGATTGGTCGAGATGGTCATCTCGAACACTCCGAAGCCTACGATAATTATATTAAATATAAGTTTCCATAGCGCCTAAATCCTCGGTGATCCGAGCTCAGAGGCGCGACAAA